>VZRL01004528.1:2792783-2807421 GCA_013397895.1 Origma solitaria | reverse complement strand
CCGCACCGGCCGAGGGCGCACTCTAGCGGGCAGGGAGGGGAGCGCGGCCCCGCCGGGCCGGGGCGGCGGGAGCTGCCGCGCAGCGCTCCGGGATACGGCCGTGCCTCACTCGCTGGCCGCGCAGCGGGACCCGGCCCAGCCCGCACGGGCTCTGAGGAGAGCTGTTGCCAGTGGGGGTGGCTCCTGCAGGGGGCGAGGCTGAGCCCCGGAGCCGCCGCCCGCCTGCCCCGGCAGTGCCCGTTTGGTCCCCGTTGCCTTGAGGGGAGCAGCGGCCCCAGGGGCGGTGAGGGGCGCCGAGGTGCCCGGGCCCCGAGGGGCCGCTGAGGTGGCCCTGCGTCATACCTGCCCCGAGAGCCTCCCCCGTGGTGTGGAAACCTTCCCAGCCGGCTCTGCCTTTGCCCCTCCAAGAAGTGACTTTTCCATAGCGCCCTTCTTCAGGTTATCCGCATGTCAGAGCACTTCAGCTGGGAAGACCTGCCTCGTGCTGTGGCTGGGCGTGCGGAGCCTGCTGCTGATGCCTTGCCTGCACAGCTCAGTGGAGGTGTACAGCAGGCTTAAAAGTAATTTAAAAACAAGCAGATTTTTCGTTTCTGAGGAGTAAGAGAGACACAGAGCTCCTGGAGTGGGTCCAGCAGGGCTGCAAAGTTTATAAAGGGACTGGAGCATTTCTCTCACAAGAAAAGGCTGAGGGAGCTGGGCTTGTTCAGCCTAGAGAAGAAACAGCTGAGAGGGGAACCCTTATCAATGCCCATCAGTATCTGAAGGGAGGTGTCAGAGGATGGATCCAGGCTGTTCTCTTAGCAAGCAATAGGACAGAAGGGAATGGGCAGAAACTAATGCACAGGAAGTTCCACCTGAATGTGAGGGAGAACCTCTTTACTGTGTGGGTCATCAAGCACTGGAACAGATTGCGCAGAGGGGTTGTGGAGTCTCCGTCATGGAGATATTTTCAGAAATATTCCTGCACTTGCATACACTGGTGAGAAGTTCCCAGTTTTATGTTCAGGTCTACGGCTGCTGCCATACGAGCATTGCACTTAAAAGTGGCTAACTGCACCTCTAAATAGCTACACACATTTCTGAAAATTAAATCTGTAATTTTCTGCATGGGAAATCTGCCCCTCTGTCGTAGCTGACAGATGTCAGAGTAAATTGTGCTCAGTTGAAACTGATTCTGTTCGACTTCAGGAACATAATTGTGTCAAATCTGAGGTTTGAGTAGATTGCCTTGATTTCAATGGTTTCATGAATAATAGGAACTGCATGGATAATCTGAGACAGTTATCAATGTAAAATTTTCCCAGATTCTCCAGGCTAGGCAGCACTGGCTGTCAGAAGCACACAATTCTGAAATCAGTTGTGTTCGAACCATTTGATTGTACCACAGTTTGGCCTTGGGTCAGTTGATGACTTTTTGTTAGCTGTGAGACAGCCTGACCTCAGCTCTGGTTTGTGAACACAAAAGGAGACTTCAGACAAGAGAGAAAATTCTCCAAACTTTTACACTTAAGCACAGCTCAAGAGAAGAATGTCTAAAATTAAGCATTTCTGAAAATATTTAAGATTTGCTTATTTTGTTTGGCATATTAAAATGAGTCCGAGTGGGCAGATTTGGAAAATTTCATCTTTTATCTTTTTTGGTGGTGCAAAAGGGTTTTTTTTCTTCAAAGTCCATTACGTTTTGGGGCATGAAATGGCAGGATATGGGTAGGGAGGAAGAACAGAAAATCCTGAATGCTGCAAGCCAAAGTCAGGCTATAATCGCAGTTCCTTCAATTACCAAGAGTGAAGCCTGGCCAAGTGTCAGATCCAGATGTGGAGGATCAACCTACTAATGTTGACATCACGACACTCAGGAGAAACTGGTGGAACAGAGAGTCAAGGCTTTGATGCATGAATTGGAATCACGTTACGGCAAACAGCTCGTGGTGCTGGGGAAGCTTAATTTTGGTTGTGGTCCTTTGTCTTCTGGTTCAATACAAATGAGAATAAATATAGCTCCAATTTGTATGCTTCCTTAATAAATAAAACAAACATTTTGGACCACATCAATCAAAATATTTTAAAATAAGTTTTAAAAAGCAGTTCTCTTGCTTTTTTCCAGGATAGTTTAGTTTTCTAGTTTCATTTGCTTTTTGTAATAGGCCTTTCCTAACTGTTCATTATAGGAATTTATAGTTTTAATTAACTGCTAAATGTACATTTTTTCAATTTTTCTTTTTTTTTTTATTATATTGTAATGGTACTTATAGATAAAGTAATTATACTTTAAGTAATTCTTACATATTTTCTCTCTCTTTTTTTTTTTTTTTTCCCTTGGTGTTTTAAGAGAACAAAGTCATCCTGTTCTGGCTTAGTGTTGCTCATCTGCTGTGACATTTCTCCCACAACTTTTGGAAAGCTCCCATACCTTCAAGCCAGTTCGAAAGGTGGGAAGAAATAGCAGAGAGAACCAAGTTTAATCAAAATTTTGACTGTACAAGAGACAAAAGTGATAAAGCTGAGATAACAGCTAGTATTGTTTCTGAGTAGCTGCTGATGAGCTTCTGTGTGCTATCTGGCCAGGCAGTGGAAACGTTCCAATAGGTAAAGCACACGTTGTCCCTTGCCAGGAACATAGAGAGGGGCTGGGGCCATTCTGCGGGAAGGGAAGTAGAGGAGACATGGGCAGGTGATGAGAAAATGGCGGGAAGTAGAAAGTGCAGACACTGGAAGAACAGGAGAGGACTGCAGTGTAGTGGAAAGCAGTGAGAGGTATGGAATGGGTTGGGAAGCAGAAGGTGCTGAAAGGGGTGAGGCAGGAGGCATTAATTCTGCAGAATGTCAGGGTGGTAATCTTAAATCTGAAAAACATTCTGGAACAATTAATTACTTTTCTGAGATAATCATCATGGGGTGATTAGGTGAATTCTGTAGAAACAGTAGGACAATAAATTTTCACTTCCTATCCTGAGATGTTTGATTTTATAAATGACTTTTTTTTCTATCATGAAGAGCAATTAGTCTCTGATCAAGAAACTGAAGTAAAATACATTACGAGGGTTGCTCAGAGCTTATTTGCTGATTTTTCAGGGTTTGTGTCACTCATCCCATATGCTCTACTATTTTTTCATAAGCAGCAAAGGGGTTTCTCAGCAGCTTCTGTTTAGGTGTCAGCCCTGCCAGGTTGCTCCTTGCAGAGCACTCAGTGAGTGCAGTGAACTTCATTAGATGCCTGTCTCTAGAGGCCAAGGATCAAGACAGAGATTTAGTTAATCCCTTTCTCAGTGTTAGGCAGGGAGAAGAATAGTGGATTAAAAACAATCACATAAAAGAAAACTAATTTTTTTTGGTGGCAAAATTGCAGCAGATGAGTAAATTTTTGAAAGCCTTTTCTGGAAAAACCCCCATCTTTGGTAATGAGGAAATAAACACAAGATCTCTGTAACTAAAAATACAGTGTAACACAAACAATAAATTTTATATTTTTTTAAGTTTTGAGTTGGCCAAAGTTAAAAGGAGGTGGGAGTAGGTTTGAGTACACAGTTGAAATCAAATATCATTATGCTTGGTGACTCGCTAAAACTAGCTCCAGGTATTATTTAGAGTACATATACATTGTTTAGTTTTAATGTTTTGTCTCCCCTTGTTTTGAATGGGCTATGGGTTGTAGCATTTCAATTATAAAACGCTTGTTAAAGTGACATAAGGACACTGATCATAGCAAGAAATAAATCTTGTATAAATTTTTGGAAGTGAGGAAGATGAGTATAGAGGCACATTTTTCTTTTCATTGTCTAAGTTTCTTGACTGCCTGCACTTAATCAGATGGGATCTCCCTCTGGAGCTCTTCAAAGACATCAGTGTCTTTTCCTCAACTGTACAAGAAATTTATGTGCTTCGTTTGACAGACTTTCTCTGTAGCATGGAAACTGGATACATTCCCTAACTCGCAGATCCAGATAATATTCTGCTGATATCTTAACTCCATGTTAAGGCAAGATATGCTGTGCCTCATCCCCACTTCCACTCCTGATCTTCCTCCTACACACCCAGTTTCTCTGGAAGAAAGTTATAAGAGCTGCTGGCCTACTCCACCAGGCCCATGGATGATCAGGAACCAGAGATATTTAAATAGCTAAGTGTTACAGGAGAATTAATAACCTAAACTATAGAGATCTGATTTCACTTCTGACTGCCTAATAAAACTGGCAAAAACTTTCGGCCTGGGGAAGCGAAGAGTCTTATACATAAAATTTTGAACAAGCCATTGGCTGTACCAGAGACACATGTTGCAAGTCACCTCTCTGTGTGTTTTTGCCATCTTTTGTTTGGTAAACTGAAATACCTATTTCTGCTACCTGCCTGTGCTAAAAGCTAAAGTATCAGGTGTGCTACCATAATAATCTTCCGTAGTTCTTTTTTCTGCTTTTCTGCTTTTTCTTTTTTTCTCTAAAAGGCAGAAAGAGCCATGACAAATATACAAACTAAGAAGCTGAAAGAATTGGGCAGAATTTAAATGCTGAATTAAGATCATCATTTAATGCATCTGTCTGTGCATTCATAGATTCCTTAATTTCTCATTAATTTATGGACAATGTAGACTTATATTTTTAATTATTAATGCTAGTTATGTACCTAAAGTGTTCAAAATTTGAACTACATTTCTTCTGTCAGAGATTAGAAACAGACACAAATACCATGTGAGTGATCAAAACAATATTTGTAATTATTAATGGTATTTGTAAACAGCTGAAGCCCTGTCTTGCTAGAATAAAAATCAAACAAACCAGGAACTGTGAAGTAAATGTTGTATTATTTCCACATAATACTGACTGCAAAGAGCGACTGCATATATACGTAATACTGACCGCATAATATTTTGCGCCTCCTGGACACCTTACTTTATGAAGACTCCTTTTTGGCTTTTTTAGTCAAAAACAGAAACAAAATAGTGATTATATATTTCAGCATGTACATTTTAGCTTGGGAAGAAGGTAGTTCAGTTAAAAAACCTAAAACACTTTTAAACAAATCAGTTTGACCTCAATTTCTGAAGAAAAGTTGCTTTGCTAAAACAGCCTTAGGTATCGTTCCTGAAGGAAACAAATAGTTTCTGTGTTCCAAGAGCTTGTAAACATATTGCTTATACCATATAAATGTTTTTGTATAACATATAGGTTGGAAAATGAGACCTAGAGCTCTAAGAAATCTGTCTTGCTCTAAGGGTTTGATAGTCACTAAAGAGCAAAAACTACTATTAACAGATCCTTAGGGTTCACGCATGTTCCTGGTCCCTTGCTTCAGACATCTGCTGCTGGAATGAGAAGGGTTGAAGGAGAACAGTGATCTTTAGCAACTACTTTTATAATATACACGAGTTTTGCTAAATCTTCAAAACGCAAATGCACTGAAGAAGTTCTGAGGCACGTGAAGCTGAAAACATGAGCCTGTCCCAGGATTTCACTCATCAAGCAGAGATTTAGCCTGACCATACTGACTCCTAGTTCTAACATAGCTTATATTTTGGAATACTTTAGTGTTATTTGTATTTGCCTGGCTCTTTGTGAAGTACCATAACTGAAAGCATTCAAAAATTGTTTATCCTTGTTGAAGTACTTGGTAAGCTTTATTTATAAAAGTAATGGTTATTAAAAAGAACAGGAAAACATTAATTTTTGGAATTACTAAGAGAATTATAGAAAGAGTGAAAAAAACCAGTGTGGTGGGATGATTATCAGCAGTGATAATTCTATTTGAAAATATGTCAGTTCCCTGTTATACAGCATATTTTAGAAAAACCCCATCAACCACAAAAATCCACGTAAAAAGATCTGTTGGTATAACTCCGCAAATAACTGAAAACAAACAATTCCTAGGCTTATTCAAGGATTTCAGCTAGTTTCTCCAGTTATGTAGTTCAAACAAGTATATTTTTAAATACAGGAGACTTAACAGTAGAAATAATAGGCAAAATCTTGCTAGCAAAATGCCGTATAATGTAGAATTGCAAGATTTGCAGATTTAGGAAGCATCTCTAGATATCCTTGCAAAGAAGGCTTTATTTGCACTTGATCCATATCCAAACATGCAGGATAAAAGTTGGAAGGATCATAGTTTGTATTTTAGCACTTTATGCAATGTATGAGGAACTTAAGTAAGTGATAAGTTCTCCTAGTTGCTCTCCAATCCTGTTCACCTCTATATAGTCCCAATGTGATATTGCCACCCGTAAAAAAAACCCAAACCAAATCCCAAAGCAATAACAAAGAGAGTTGGGCTAGACAACTCTTAGAGGGAAAATGTGCATAAACTGATCAATGTTTAAGTTAGCCCTGCTGGAAAAAACCTTTGTGGACAATGTAGAAAACAGCCTAGTTGCAACCCACCTAACATATGTCTGAATTTAAAATTTAAAATTCTGAAGTGATAGCAATTTCATATCTTACATGATAAGTGATTTTCTTTCAATTTAATTGATATTTGTCAATGCATCAAACTTGAATTACTTTTCAAAGACAGCTTAATTTTGACAACTTTCCTCTGGGGAAAATACCTTTACCTGCCAGTTAGGCTATCTAAGCTCCTTAGTAGCCCACCTAGCAAGCTGCTGGAGGCTCCTGACATATCACATGCAGGGTAAGGAATCGTTCACTGTCATGGAGAATTTTGAATCTTTGAGGAGTTTTTTTCTGAACTAGAGTAACCCCAAATTTAAGAATAACTGCTTCTCTGCAAAATGGAATGCTTTTATTTGTCGTGCTATACCTAGGAGGTTGGGTTTTTTGATATATATACTGCCAATTTTAAACTGGATGCATGAAACAAATTTTCCTTCTCAAATTTGTAGTTTCCAACCTCATACTTGCTACTCTTATACATGTGTTTTAATTTGCTTTAGAATTAAATGCTGTGTGTTCCAAGCTGCTTGTGTGAGCACTCCTTAGCAGCTGCAACCATTTGAACACAATTTCCAAATAAGAAGTAAAGCACCCATCAAAATGTAGTTTTTTTTAAAATTTTAGCTTAGATGTTTTCCTTCTGCTTAATGCAACTTAAACTCATCTTCTTAAGAACTTCATACAAAACTGGAAACATTGCACACAGGAGAAGATAATCTGAGATAAAAACTGTGAATGTATACATTCCAACATAGCAATTCTTACTATTTTAGAGTTTGCTGCTATATTTTGTTTGCATTCGTGGTAAATTCTTTTACCTGAAGAAGTGGCAATTTTAGAGTTTGCTGTCTTCATTCACATGTGAAATGCAAGCTTTGTCATGTCTGAAAAGTTTGGTTTCAAAAGCATTTTCTGAAATGGTATAATTTGCTTTTGCCTTTATTTCAGAAAGACCTGAGTTCGTCTCTGCTTGCTTGGAATACTGGGGTTTTCCCACTAAGGCTTTTTAATCCTATTTCTCTCTTTTGATTTTCTTTTAATTTTTCTAATTAAGAGGTTTTTTTAACCTCAGTGGCATTATGTGTCCCCCAAGATAAGGCTTGGACAATTCAAGATAGCTTGTGATCTGTACTACACAAAACATAAACCAGGGCTATCTCAATAGCCCCCTTGCATTAGAGATACATAATAGTATCACAACTTCTATTATAAAAAACCCTAGGGTGTTTGGAATATTTCTGTCTTTTTTAGTTTAATCATCTTTCATCTCACAAGCATGATAATTTTCCATATATCGGTGTCACCAGTTATGTGTAATACCTTGGTAAACTCTACAGCACGGCAGATGAAAGTACAGCTTGAGGTGAACTCTTGGGAGTCTAGATCCTTAGTTGCACAAATACTTGGTATTCCACTTTCTCTCAGTTTAGGCACCTATCTCGGCATGTTAATCAAAGGCAGTCCTTATATTCTTTCTTCTAGTTACTGGCTTTGTGTATCTTGCTCTAGATCTTGATATGTGATGTACATCATGTAAAATACATGCAAATTGTGGTGTTATGTGCTGTTGCTTCTTGGCAGGTTTAGCAGCTTTTTTTACATTTTAATTTAAGTAAACCAGTCCCCAAATTAACTGCAAAGGCTTTTGCCACAGTGAAAAGTCATCATTACATAAATGCTGAAATGTCACCATTATACTTCTTGAATAGAAGCAATAAATAGTAACTGCAAATCCTACAGTAGTTTATCTACCATATCACTAATTGCTTCCTCACAAGGATTAGATTAAGGCCAAACAAAGTTTCTCTGCATATACTTTAGAAATGAGCGGTTAAATCTTTGACGCTAAAATATTATCTATTCTAGGTCTGATTTTTGAAACACTGGTTTGATTGTCTAAATGGTAAAGAATTTCAGAATCCATAGAAAGCACACATAAAGGGAGCCCAGTAATACAACACAAAAGACTGGTGTGATTTTACTGAAGTTAATTTCTCGAAGAAAAATGTTTCAAATGCAGACATTTACTTCAATGTCCTGTCTGATTTATTTCAGGGGAATTCCAGGCTTGTTCAGAGGAGAGTTCCTTTCGCTGTGCTGCAAAAGTCTTAGCTCTGAGATAATTCTAAACTGGGCAAGAGGTTTGCAAGAGCATTAGTTTGAACAAAAGCCTGGATAGAAAGAACAATCTGTTTTCATTTTTCTTACAATTTGAAATACTCCATACTTGGAATGATTGTTAAGAAAAGTCTTGAGGGTGATGACACTTTCCTACAGAAAGTAACCACACAAGAATGTCATAAAATGAAATCTCAGATCCATCATCCTAAACTTTCTAAGAAGTGCATGACATTTTTTTTTTAAAGTTTTCTCTGAATTGGTTTTAATCATGGATCTCAGTGTTCACTCAGATTCCTGACGATATGGTTGCTTGTAATTTGGCAGTACCAAAATGGTCATAGATCCCTGAACTTGTCAAATCATATGATAGTCTGGGGTCCTTTTCACTACCAAAGAAATATGTCTGCTACAATGTCAAACTAACATTGTTTTATAAAAAAAACCACATAAAGGACAGAGGGATCCTAGCTGAATCACCAGAGTCTGATTTTCATTAACTGGGCATGTATTGCCTAGGAAGAAGTTTCAAAAGCACCTGAATGCCTTATATGAAGTGCCACAAACTTTCAGTGGAACTTTTGTGTATAGAGAAATTTGTAACTCATTTTTCTTATTCCTGCTCAAGAACTTTTACATATGATAAAATATACTTTGCAAGGTTGTTGATTCAGTGATGTTCTGTTTCTTTATGTTTTATTTGTGTTTCTTTTCTCTGCTATACTGCAGTTCTATTGACTGACTTGAAAAACATGCCAAATCCTCATTTGTCAGCCAAATGAGCTTGGAATTGCAACCCAACCCGGTCCCATCATCTTTTGTGCAAGTTTCCGATCTCACAAGTTCTTCTTAGTGTACATCCCACAGTTTATTCAGTGTTTCTATCTCTTCCTTGAAGAAATATCTTAATTTCCATGATAAGCAGATGAACAGATTTCTACATGTTTCTTCTGGTTCCCTGCACCTAAGACCCAGCCTGTAATTCTCACAGGTCCCTGTTCCCAGGCTCTGACAGAGGAATGTTGTTTATCACAGCCTTGACTTAGGGCATATTTTCTGCTGACTTTTGCTCTGCTTCTGTGGAGATACATGAAACACTTGAATGTTACAGATATTTTCTGATACTTTTAAAGAAGAATCTTGACATACCTCTTTTATTTTATGGGCTCAGTGAGACCATAAACACATAATCTTTTTTTTATGTTTTCTGGCAAGAGTAATAGTATTATTGCTCTTCCCTGAGGTGGCCTTACGATTCTAAAATATTCAAATACACGACCTATAAAGTAGTCCATATTTTTAAAAAACCCATAACCCAAGTTACATGTAATGAATATTCTCCCCCTTTAGTATAATACATCTATTGTGCCAATTATTTAGTCTTTTGAAGCTTTACAGATAAATAATAACAATAAATATAAACAATGCACTAATGCTCTTGAACAAGCTAAAGCAGGAATTCCCAAAATGCTGTTTGTGGGGTCTTTTAATGAGTATGCATGGGGCCATGATAAGGCTGTGCAATAAAATCAGTTGGTAGTGCAGTATTTTCTCAGAAGGACAGCTGTAAAGTTCTGTGCATTAACTTGAGCAGCCCAAGGGTTTCACACTGTGCAAGGTAACTCAATAATCTCACCTTCTATAATATATATATTATATGTATAAAATATGTATACAACCTAATTCAACACCAAGTTGAAATGTACTTTGTAAATTTTCTAATGGAGTTTCAAAGTCAAGATGAGTTGACCTTTTGACTAATTATCCAATTTCCTTCATTGGTACGTTCTGGAATTTTAATTTGCTCAGAATCTCACTATGTCAGTAATATATAGCATATACTATAAATTTTTAGAGTGATGACATTCTGGAAACTGCAGAAGAATCAACTGAAATACAGTCCTCTGAATTTTTTGGGTGTTGGTCACCACTTCACATGGAGATTTGTTTATCAGCTTTGCTTTTGATAAATGACAGGTCCCCTCATATTACAACATTCCCCAGGAGGATTTTGGCAGAGCCCAAGCTGAAATGGACTGCTGAAAATAGTTTATGGGATATATTCTACAAAACCCAGAGTGCATGGATTCTCCAATCTCAACCCAGTAGCCACTGACGCCTGCTGAAGATGATCTCGTGATTTAAAATACATGTATCTGCTAATGGTGAGAATTGTATGCTTTCAAGGGCCATTTTTTAATTCCGCGTTAATGAACAATGAGTCATGAATGTTTATTAAAGCATCCAAGCAGCATGCAAGTATGCTGAGGAGATAAAGGGCAGTAATTTTGATAGTATGTACATGTTTTCCTACATTATTTCAATATACCAAATCGTTTTAATATGATCTTTAAGCATATCCTCACATTTTTATTCTTGTTATAACTTTACTGTTATTTTCCAAAGTTCTGGTAATTTCTCAGTAGAAATAGTCATGTAGCTAATGTCCACAGCAAGTAGGACACAACAATGCCATATTGGTTTCATTATTCGGAATACTGAGGTGAGAGAAAAAAGTACTCAATACAAAATGCTGTATTCACCATTAGTCCTTCAAATTTGTGAAACTAACAAAAAATTATTTCTTTTAACTTAATAAAGTCCCTGAGCCAGCATTTGTCTGATTCTTAATGATAAAGAGCTGATTGTGATTATTTATTGACTGATAATAATGCATCATTGCTAAAGTAATCAGCAGTTCTCCAACCCCTTTTCCAAGCAGGCAGAAAAGAAGCATAAATACTAAAAATGTCACAAAGTTTGAGTCACTGTGTCCTTATATATCACCTCTAGAGAATGTGTCATTGAAATACAGAAAGTGCAAATCTTACAGACAAACAAAGGAAATTAGAATGTACAAAGCTCAGTGCATCACTCCTTTCTTAGACAAGTAATTTCCCATTTTCCTCCCCTTGACTTCACAACCTGTTCTCCCTGGATATTGTTATTTCAGCACTCAGCTCTCCTACCTGGGTAGACTTCCCATGTCTGCCGAAGATGACTAAAAGGAGATAATAATAACTGTATTATTCCTCAGGAAGAAGTCATCACACATTTGCAACCATTCTCCTTCTCTAGCTTTGGAGTCTCAGTTTCATAGGGTAAAATGAAGTACAAACTTCTGAAGAATGGGAGGAATGAGAGTAGGAATTTGTGCTTCACTCTGATACGTTCCTTTCTAGTTTTTGCTCTTGTACAGCTGAATAAGAGAAGAAGGAACTATTACAGGACAACTTTGAGATAGCTTAAATTCCAGTTGAGTTCCACTGCCTCACTAATGAAAACAGAAGAGTTCCTCTTAGAAAAGTGCTTCAGAGTGGCTAAGCAAGGCACTGAGCAGGAATACAAGAGGCACAAGGACCTAGCAGAGTGTAAGCCATCCAAGTATAAGGGCAAGAAGCTTACTTTGGCAGGTCTCATACCTGATCATAGATGTAGGCTTGACTCTGCTCTGTTTTGATCATTTAAATTGAATTAACTCAATCTGAATAAAGCAAATTCACAGATCACAGAGTTATCAAGGTTGGAAGATACCTTCAAGATCATCTAGTCCAACCATCAACCCAGCACTACCATAATCACCCTAAACCATATCCCCAAGTGCCACATCCAGATGTCTGTTGAACACTTCCAGAGATTATGACTTGTGATTTAAGCTGATAAAATGATTATCAAACTTTTCGTTCGGCAGTGATTGTGTAATGAAGATAAAATTTACCTAACTGTAGTACAAGGATGAAACAAAGAAATTAATAAAAGTAAGTGAAAGGAAAGAGAAGGAAAGAGAAACCAATCAAGGAAAATCAAGGAAAGAGAAACCAATCACCCATTTTCTTTGCCAGTAAAGGACTGTTTTCTGAAATAATTTCCAGAGTTCAGTTGCCTTAGCTTTAAATGTCAGAAACAATGGGGCTTTCACAAACCTCCTTTAGAACACTCCAGTTTTACTTGAAGATTTACTGATGGTGAAAGGTGATGGCACAGCTCCCCCACTAACACAAGACAGAGCTGCACACAGACTGTCTCTGACATTGCACTGGCCACTCCTATGCCTGTGCAGCCTACTCCGAAAGTCTTTGAACTTACAGTCTGAAGGCCAAATCCTGACAAAGATATTCTTTGTGAATACTACCTTAATTACCTAAATTATCTGTTTCGGTCATCTTGTCTCTCCTGGGAAGTGGCATCTCACTCTTTGTTTGACCCAGCTGAACACGGCAACATTCAATGCAAATATTAGACCATCATTATGGTGCTTTAAACAAACAAGCAGCTTTGGTTTAGATAATCCTAAATGTGTTGAAAGAGGCATGATGCAAATATGTGTGCAGACAGGGAGGCTTCAGAGGGGCTGCTGGCGCACCGAGCGCATCTTAATGATTACTCTAAGCAGTTCCTTTCCAGCACGTGGCCTTCCTGACTTATCCTCTTGTCTCTCACGGGAGAGAGAAACAGTAGAGGAGGCTGTGACAACTCACTTAGGTGCCCTAAGTAATGTCAACAGCAACAGAAACCTTTTTGGCTATTCCAATAGCTAACATGGGCTGCCCAAACAGACTATTTGAAGTTGCTCCAGAAAGGGTTTTCAGATTGCTGCAGTGTTGGACTATGCTTGTCTCTTTGCAGCAGCAACAATATTAGCAGGATTTCTATACGGTCTCTGAGGTGAGGCAAGATCACACTGTGAAGGGTATGATTTCTTAATACATTCTTATTGCCTAATATCTATCAAATATCTCAATTTTTTTACTTGCTTGAAATGCTACTCCTGAAAGTAACACATATTGTTTTCAGACTATGTAAGGATAGGATAAGCTTACTGATGGAAAGTTGAATAGTAGTTCCTGTTTAAATATGGTCATCAGCTGTGCCCTTCTCAGTATAGTTTGAAGAACTGACAGTCTAGAAAAATGTTATGTTTCAGAAGCTATTCTGAATAATTTATTGCCCCTGCACACAGAGCTGGCTGCATGCACAAACACTGTATCAAGTTTGATATGAAAACTTGCAATTAAACAAGCAAGGAAAAATGGCTGAAGGTGCCACTTCAGAGCTGCAAAAGAATGTCTGGACAGAACAGACCAAATAATCATAGAATTATTTAGGTTGGAAAAAACCTTCAAGAACATTGAGTCCAACCATTAGCCTAAGTATTTGGGCAGAGCTGTGTTTGGGCCTTAAATGTACTGTTGATTACAGACTCCTGACAAAGAAAAACAGATTGCCAAATTTAGATTTTATGAGGAAGCACAGGAAATGTATGTGGAACTGCTCTAAGGGTGGAAACTCGGGGACCATGCTGAATTCATAAATTGAACAGAAATGTCATTTATCTTGTACCACACAGAAGAGGCATAAGCTGTAGAGCATTTTTTAAAAGGGTACCATTATATGAATTGTTTTCAGCAGTCTCTTCCACTTGGTATAGAATTGGCAGCATACACAAGTTCTATTTTTTCCATCTCCCCTCTACTTGTTTACTGTTCAGTGAGTTTGAAGATTTGTCTCTGCTTATTAATTAGAATGAGACAAGAAGTTCAACAGTTGTCACCTAAATGCATTTAACAACAATTTAAGAGGAGATTAGGTCACGGACTCTGATTGTGGTGACTGCCTGCAAGGGCCACCCTTCCATCTTGGAGAAGGTGACAGCCTTTCCTCCTTTCTAGACCTAAACCAGGAGGTTTGCAGTCAGTAACAAGTACATTTGGCTAGGAATGCCCCTGCAGGGAAGATAGTTGTCACTATTTCACTGTGAATTCCAGTAGCAAGGATTTAGCCAGGATCTGGCACAGGGTGCTGTGTGGATAGCCTCTATATGTATGGCTGAAGTAATGTGTTTATTATATGATTTTTAAGTTCTGGGTTTAGCAGTAATGGTTGCTCTTGTCAGCATTTTTACCCCATACTGTCTCTATTTACTTAATTCCTTTCAATTAGAAAGACATTTCTCCCCAACACCATTTCTAAACAATAGGCATAAGTAACTTGACAATGTCATACATTTACTTCAACCAGAGTCATGGGGCAGTTTTTAGTCTGAATAGTAGTGCACGACTGCTGCTAAAATTTGAGGGACAAGATAATCGTAATTTTTTTTTTTTTTTTTTTTTTTATTTTTTGGCGTCTTTCCAACACCG
>VZRL01004528.1:2719113-2792757 GCA_013397895.1 Origma solitaria | reverse complement strand
ATTCTTGGAGGCTTTCCTAGAACGATGCATACATATTAACATAGAGAAAAAAGTAAAAACCAGGACTGCATCATTGCGTCCAGTTTTGAAATGTTTTGACACATTTACTGAGATTTACTAGGTAATTTCATATGCTTGTCTGGCAATTTATAATCCATTATTTTGTCCTACAAGCTGCACCCTTGAGTTTATTTTATGGCATGGGCATAAAGTAAACTAAATGACAACATCTCCTGGTCTCTCCCTTTTATCTATGGGAATGACCTTCAGTAAAGAGAATCCAAAGGATGTTGTGCATCTATTTTGAGATATACTATTTTCACTAATGCCAATATTTCTGAGTAAATGAGGAAGAAAGACTTGGCTTAGGTTAGAATAACAATGCAATTACTTAATAAACCATGTGTCATGAGAATCAGGGTCAGTATTGCATCAAAAGCTGCGCTGTTTGGGAACCATCTTTGGGCCTAGGTCTTCTAATATTTGCTGAGAAAAATGTCTAAAAATGTGGCTTATTTCTTTGCGTGCTGAGAGGTTTCTGCGGTGAAATTGGGGTATGTATAAAATACAGCACAAAACTCCTACTCAGTTAAGGGCAGAATTAATCCCCCCAAACTGGAGATAGATTAGCACTAAAGGAAAGCAATTAAGTATTGTACATCATAGTTTTGATGTAAATACGGACATTGCAGTCCAAATTCTACTTTATTTCATTTAATCAGAAGTCAACAAAGCAACTCTGTGTTATAAGCACTAGAGGTAAAAGGAGAACTGCAGGAAGAGTAAAATAAAACCCACTGGTTAAAAGACTAGGACTACAGCCTGGTTTTCAAGGCATAGAGGCAGATTTACATGGAAAATAATTTTTTTAAGCTGGAGAAAGGAGAAGACAGAGGAAGGAAAGGTATGCCTGACCAGCAGGTTAAGATCAATTTGTGCTGCAAGGTGAGGAACACTGGAATTCTAAGGGTTTGTTTTGCCCATTATTTGGAGCACTTTCATATTTTTGTACTAGAACTGAACTTCTCCAATGATAACATGTTTAGCTCCAGTCATTTGTTTTGTTACCAGCTGGGAGCAGGGGCAAAACCGAGCTTATTCTCCAGACTAGTGACAATTCAATTGGGAGCTTCTTTTCCTCCAGTTCCAAACACCAAAGTTAGTTTACTCAACTTTTTTTTTTTTTTTTTCCCCCTCTGGAAAGTTTCTATATAGTTGGATGATTTTTATTACACAGGGTTTTTTATTTTGTCCTGCGTCGTCTTCTGGTTTCATTTTGGCCATTGGTCTCTAGAGCATCATGATGTATGTAACAGTACAGATACAAAAAAACCCCAGAAAAACCCAACCAACCAACCAACCAACCAATCAACCAACTAATTATTACATACCAGTTCTTAACTTGCCCTCCCCATTTTTTAAAATGAAATAATAGTACAGAAAACAGTTGCTTAGTGGAAACAGTGCTGTGAGTTAGGTGGCTCAGTGCAGGAGTGCCACCACACTAAAAGCCCGTTTTTCAGCATGAAGAAATATATTCTGCTCTAAGACTAAATGTTTGCTCTGCCCCTTTGGAACAGTCCTTAGACTGTATGCTGTGCATGGTACGATATATGATCTTATAGGAATGCAGAAAATGGAGCCAATGTTCCCTTTAAAAAAAAAAAAGAAAACAAAACCAAAGTTTGATATTCAAGCTAATAGAAGTATGGTCAATCTGAAGTAAGATTTGTCTAGTGAAAAAATCTAGTATACTTTTACTGTAGGTTTAGGTTCTTAGTTTTGTAATTCACATTATTGTCATCCTATAACAATTTACACAACTCCTTTTCCTCCTGTAACCAACCTTAAATGATTCCACTTATTTAAAACACATTTGAAACTAAAGAGTAGCTTGTATTACCTCCAGCTCCATGTGTTTTTCTTCTTTGTCATGGTCCTTCAATGCCTTTTCAGAATGATTATTACAGTCTTCTAAATGACAGAAGTGTTGATATTTATTAAGTTCATGTTTAGCTTGCTTTCTTTGAGAAACTTTCCTTCTCCGAAAACCTTTGACAAATGCCTCATACAGTGGCAGTTCTGTAAATGTATCATCATCACCTCTGTTATCTGCTTCTTCCTCTTCAGAAGAAAAATCATCTGCTTCTCCTGCCTCGCAAATATGGAGCTTAGTGTCATCTTCATGTGATGAAAATTCGAAATCAGAAAATGCAATAGCACTTGGTTTGTGTTTTATGACTCTGATCTCATGATTCACTTCTGGTTTCTTGTCTGCTTCTTTTCCTGTAAAGACTGGCCATTCTGTGTGCATGGAAAGGTTTGAAGGATCTTCATTTGGGGTGTGCCTTGTAGAACAGGATAACTCTTCACAGAGTTGCTTTGCCTCAGGCTGGTTGGTGGCACTGGTATGCCCTGCAGCTATGCCAGGTTGTAAGGATGTCTGCTTGTGGTTCAATAGGGATGACACAGACAGCAACCTCAGCTCAGGTTCCAGTAACACATTCTGAAATTCATATGGACTTGCCTGATTTTCTATCTTTCTTTGGTCTTCATACTTTGCTTCCTTGGGAGTCCCCAGGCACTTGGCAGATGTAAAATAAGGTGAGCCCTCTTCTTCTTCATAGATGTTAGTTTCCATTCCAGTGGGTTTCATCCATCAGAGATCAAAATTACTTCATTCTTGCTCTTCTTAAGAAACATAAATCTGCATATGTAGCCAGGAAATATATTCTTAGTTTTCTAAAACCATCGTCACGCAGTCATTATTAATGCCTGAACTTGCATGCAAAACATCTGAATCCTCTCAGCTCCTGGAAAAAAGAATAAAATTAATGGCAACATGCTTGCAATGGAGTGCATCAGCAAAAGTTATCCTGAAACATGAAATTTCCATATCAAATTTACTTCAGATTTACTTACACCTCTTCAAAAGTATTTTATGTATGCAGATTAAATGAACTTAAAACAGGAGAATCTTGACTTGTCTTGTTTAGAGACTGGGAAAGAAATGGCAAATGCAGAAATGTTTTTTAATTAATGACTTTAAGTTGATTATTGACACAATGGTTCAGAATAATTTAAAGTGAGGTGTATGCCTGTTATCTAAATATGCCTCTGTTCACTGTATTTTCGTTTTCTGTTAAATCACTGACAACTTTTACACTGCTCTGATAAAGCTACTAAAATGCCATAGAGGAGGGTAGGGAACTAAACACAGGGAAATATCATAAGGAAAATTGACAGAAAAAAGGTGTCAGTACAAGTATGATTTTCTGTATCTTGAATTCAGTGAATTGCCAGTGCAGTGCAGCGCCTGTCAATTTCCAAAGGATTTGAAAAGCAAAAGGAGGAGGCTAAAAATAACAGAGAGCGTCAGTACTACATCAGAGTTAGCCTTGTCTGCTTTAAAACACTCTTAACGTCCATGCTCACATCTAGGCTGTGTACCTGCAATGCTCTGGGGGAAGGGAGCAGCTGAAGAACTGATCTTGCATCACTGAATAGCTTACATTCACCCGTACGTGTCATTTACTTCTTGTGACAGATTGAATATTGATAGTATTTATTTTAATGATTGTTTCAGTACTCCATCTGTGAGAGAGCAAAGCAGAACAGAAGCTTTTCAAAATAAAAAGAGAAGCTTAAGCCTTTGATGTATGTGGCAAACCTGTCAGTGATGAGGAAGACGTGTCAGAATGCAGCACTGTGACTGTCAAAGTGGGAAGCAAGCAAAGTAAGATGCTGGCATGTGATGTGCCTGTCACTGCATGTGCCATAAACTGAGCAGTGCACACCAGCTAGGCGTATTTCAGTGATGGTTAATGTATATTTTACTGTTACAGACATACATTTAGTAATAGAAAGACTACTGTTACACGTCGAGAAAATTTGGATTTATTGTATTACCTTTGTCATTTGAACTGCAGGTGTAATAGACGTGAGCGTGCAGGTATACACTGTTTATGTAGCCCTCCTCTCAGCTATTGATAGCTATTTAAATGTCAGGACATTATTGTAAGCTGTCTGACCTCCTGCTGGAGTCAGTGGAGAGAGAAAAATACTTCCAGAAGGTAAATGCTCTCACTTATCTTGTTTACCTATTTTGATGTGGGGATGAGTCTGGCTCCTGGCTCGACTGCCTAATGCAAAACTATGGAGGATGTCTAGACAAAAAGCTTACACCAATCATCCAGCCTTTAGAGGGATGAATAAAGCCAAGAAGAATCTCAGCCCATAGCTTTGGTACACAAAAATAATAGCTCACACTGTCTAGGTGCGAATGAGAAACCTGCTTCTGATGCCCTCATTGTCTCAAGGGCTTCAGGTTAGTCATCTGCATAGAACTGACTTCACTTTCCGAAGTGCTGAACATCCTTGGTTCTTGCTTATCAGTGGGAGAACTGAGCATAACTTCTTTGAAAAAGAAAATGTGTTCCCAATTTTAGATGGAATGATTGGAAAAGCTAACGTTTCACACCATATCTTCTACCTTGTGGGCACCAATGAAAAAGCCTCCTGCCATTTCAGGTGATTTTTATCTATGCTGTGAGCCATCCCCTTTGCTTTTGAGTCCCTGACACCCAGCACCTTGGAAGAAGGCATGCTGCCAGCACCCACGCTCCCACCATACAAAACCAGCTGTAATGACACCTGCAGAAATACACCTCTGTGTGCATAGTAACATCTTTGCTCTAACAAGACCAACATTTAGCAAAACATGCTCCAGAAGCAGTCACAGAAATTCACAGGATCACAGGATGGGTCAGGCTGGAGGGGATGACGGTGTCATCTGGTCCAACATCCCTGCTCAAGCAGGGCTGTCCTGGAGCACATGGCACAGGATTGCGCCCAGACACTTCTTGAATAGCTCCAGTGAAGGAGGCTCGACAGCCTCTCTGGACAACCTGTTCTAGTCACTCACACAATAAAGAAGTCCTTCCTCATATTTAGGTAGAATTTTCTGTGCATCTGTTTCTGCCCAGGACATAAAATTCTGCAGTAGGTGTGCACAGGATAAATAAATTATGCATTTTTTATTTCTAGTACTTTAGGATGAGGCTTTAGACTCCCAAACATGAATTAACATCCCAGAAAAATATTGTATTTTTCATTATCTCTCTCTATATCTCTATATTACTAGCATTTAAAATCAATACCCAATTTCATTTAAAACTTTGCTAAATTATTTCTCTCAAATGAGTTTTGGTTTTTACAGGATATGGTGTAAAGGTGTAATTTTTACATTTAATTGCAAAAATACTGAAAGAAATTTTCTGTTAACTACATTTGCTTGTTGTATTGTAATCTTTATTTTTCCTGAGATGAGACTGGAACAAATCTAATACGCAAAAGCAGACGGGTTTTGTGCAAGTATGGCAAGAAATCTCTGAGGAGGAAGTGGTGAGAAGAGGGAATGTCAGTTTACCCTTGTTCATCCTGTGGAACATATCTCTTTACTCAATCTAGCAGCGACTAGAAAAAAACCCACACTTTTACGTATAATATTAAATTCCATTTTTATAAAGAGTTACACAGAGATGTTTCTAGCACCTAAAAATGGAACATTCTTGGTAAAGCAGAGAATTTAGAAATCCTGCCCACAGCAAAATTTGTAACTCAGAGTGGTCTGAACATTCAGAGCTAAATCTGTACATGTTGCAAAAGGCCTGTAAGACAGTCCTGCAAAATAATGTAATTCTCACCGTAATGATGAATGTATGCACATACATGTTCTGAAAACTAATAATCTTTCTGGAAAAGGTCTTCAAGGCTTTATAAATAGGGAGATTACTTTTGTATGCGTACGTAATTCTAAGTATATAGTGTAACATTAGATCTACTGGTAGAAGCTACTGTAGGTATGGATGGCGAATAATGAAAGTAAATGTGGTCTTGTCAACCAAAAAGGGAATGCAGGGCTGCCACAGGTAACTGTCCAATCAAAACTGACCCCAAATGGCATTAGTAAGAGCAAAAAAATTTAAAAGCAACACAGGATTCTTTTTAAAACGTGAAATGCATATCTGAGTGTAGCAACTTCAGCTGTTTACACATATGAGTTTAAAACTTACAAATAGAATGTTATTTATTAATGAAAACTCCTTACAAATCAGCAGTAAATTAATACAGATTTGTGATATAGCTAGTGACATGCCATGGAAGGTAAGTTCTCATATAGTCTGGCACAAGCAAGTGTGTATGTGCAGCCTCACAGATTAACTTCTGTGTACCATGCTCTACTGGCTTGATTGCCCTTTTTCTGAAATCAAATTATTATGATTTATTTCACAGGGTTACTCTAACAGCAAGTCACCTAAACCAGCTTTTCAAACATGGCTTAAATTAGTGCATTTCAATACCCATTAGATATTTTGGCATTAGAGAGCATGTGAATATGTGGAACTTTCTTAGTTTAAATTCAATTTAAATATGAACTGACATAGTAAACCAGTAAATCAAGTCCTGATCTTGGCTGGAACAGTACACCACTCATCTAAAATAAAAGTTTCTACCTCTCAGCCCCTAGTGCGTTTGTTTCCCTTTCACAATGACTTTGCTTAGTATTTCCCATTGACTTATGCAGTCTTCCCCTGAAAAATTAAGCGAACAAACCAACAGAATGCGAGACACATAGACTAAGAGAAAATTAGGTGATTAGGATTTTTTTCCTGATGATAATTTACCTGTTTTGCAAGGTAACCCCATATTTTTCAATTCAGTTTATTTCCATAAGTGTAACAACAGGAAGTGAGTGAGTAGCCAAAAGATCCTCCAAGAGTTGGGGCAGAACAGAAAAAGAAGTGAGCATATCCTTAAGAAAAGGAATTTCAGCTTGCTTGCTGCACAAGAACTCTGTCAACAGAAGTATGTGTGAGAATCCCTGGGGCGAAAACAGCCTTCTGCAAGCATTGGCCAAATTATTCACAGAAAAAGACAGAAAAAAAGGAGAGGGAATGAAAAAAATAAAAAGAGAGAAAAAGAGCATGCTTCCTAGAAACACTAGGCACTTCTAAAAATAGAGCATGACCTCATTCTTTGCATTATGCCAGACCTTAACATCAGGTATTGCTTTATCCCCCGGAGCACCTGGAGTCAGGTTCCCACTGCTCGAGTTTGGATGCTGTCAGATTTTGAAAAGGTAGGCAGTGAAATGCCTTTTGATGTAGTATAAAGCCAGTGTAAAGGAGTACCAAAATTAGCTTTTCGTGTCACTTGCAAATTCTAATTATTTTTTGCCTATGTTTTGTCAAGACCTACATTTGCTACCAAACCTTTACAAGTCTTCCCTTTCATATATATTAATAGAATCATAGCTTGCAGACAGACTTCTGCATACACTGCAAAATGTAGCTCTAGTGCAAATTACTGGACACATGAGTTTTTGAGTGTGATTATAAATCAGTTATTTGCAAATATAGCCTGGAAAGGAAAAGGATGTATTGTCACTGGAATGTGGGGTGAGAAGTCTCTGAGTTATAGTTTAATTTTGGAAGTGTTTTTCTGTATTGCTTTTGATTAGAGCAAACAGCAAAAATGGAAAAGCTGCAATACCCTTCAACTCGCGTAATGGATGTATTCATGTACTCATGCTCGTAGCTGTAAATTACATTTTTCACCTTGAGATATCCAGGCACAGATGCTTGGCACAGATGCTGCCAAATCTATGTCCATCCTGACTCATTTCAGTGAGTGAAGGAGGCGGCACTGAGATGCTGATTTCTCTTATACCTCATGCTCCTGATTGCCTTCACTGAAGTTAAGCAGTATTTTATTCAGCAAAGAATTTGGCATAGGTATGAATGAGTCAGTCAGCAAATGAAGCCACATCTTGATGCAACCATTTTTCAGGAATTACTTTATATGACAGTTCAGTGAGGCTTGTCTCAATTCAGAAGTGTTCATTTTATCTCAGCACAGCTACACTACCAGGTCTGTCTGCTACCAGCTTTGCCATCACTGCCCCCTCCTCCACTGTGTCAGAAGCTCATTTTACATTGCCAAGGAAAGTAAAATATCTCCTCAAATGCAGTAAACTGCAATGATAAAGAGACACTTTGCTAATTCAATAGTGCTTACGTTCATGTTTCTCTTAGGTGCAACTGTTGGTGGCAGATGTGCTGTTTTCCAAGCACCCTCTTAGCAAACGCGGCAATGTCAGCAATTTATTTACAGCTGGACCTACTTGCAGTCTATAGGAGGAAAGACTGCTAGGAGAGGAATCATTGACACATTTTGTGCTATTAGCTGAGCCTGAGGCTGAGTTTAATCCAGCTGAGGCACTAACATCCTGCCAGTTGCTGACTCAGTTGTATTTCTGTCTAAACCAGCATTTCCAAAGGCACTGTCACTGTCACCTTACATCATGTGGTAATTGCAAATAAGTTGAGGAAATACCCTCTGCAATACAGCTATTGCCCTTTCTAAGACCTTAGATCCATGGGCAATGTTTAGTTCTAGTTACTTTATATGAAGGGGGACTTGATTTTGCTAATCTTTCTGCTCTATGCAGCCTGTGAATAGCATGGTTACAATCCTGAGCAAAACCAAACAGCAGGGTGTGAGCAGAGGTACAGTGAAGGACTGGCCATGATTCTTCAAACTTGGAAAAGTCTCATGCTCCTTACATATGTGATTACAGCCTCTCCAAAGAAGGTATCAAAAAGGAGTAGGGTATGAATGGGGAACTGAGGGCATGTATCTGTCAGTATGTCTCTGAGAACATGAATGAAGTGTCTTCAAAGATTAAGATCTGTCTTTCCTTCTGCCAGTAGGCATCTTTTACCCTTGCATTCAATGTGTTGCTTTGGTATGGCCTGTTCTGCCTCATGTACCTTGTCTTGCATGTATGAAATGTACCATCAGTCTCCTGATGAGATATTGGCCAGAGGTTGTTTGGTACATGCTTTTAGAAGGCAATTTTGAGTGGTTTAAGATTACACTCAGAATTACTTGAGAAATTAAACCTGATTTAAAGATATTGCCCTAGAATACTTAGACTTTTTGTATGGGCAGTGGAATCAGGAACAGAAACATGGAACAGGAGGAGCAGCCAGCCATACACACTGTTCATAAACACAGGCTCCAAAATGAACCAACACCTGATAAATATTTTTAAAATAACGCTGGATAAACCACATAAGAAAAAAAAGTCAGTGTCCCTTAGGTTGAGGATCTTGATGCTGGTAAGATCCCAGGTCTTTTAAGTCAGGAAACAGCCTTTCTGCAAGCAAAGACACAGAGGTATGAGCTGCTTCTTCCAGTTTAAATACCGCCACTGTTCCTTCAGCCTGTAAAGTGAATTCCATTATGTTTGTTCATGGGATGCTCAATGGACTGTTTGGAAATTAATCTTCATTTTTCACAAGTGGAAAAAGGCTGGAAGGACCAATTTTTTTTATATTGGAGGATGTCTGTGATAACATGGATGGCAATTGTCTTCCAAAATTGCCCATATTCCTCTGAGAAATCTCTGCTGAGCTTGTGACACCCACTAGCAGCCAAAGACACTGGACAGAAGCAGTTATTTTGGCACTTCACAGGATCAGAAGCTGGTATGATCTGTTTATGTATGGTTCATAACTCTTTAAAATGAAATAAATTAAGTTCTTTAAATTTATTTCCCTTTCTGAAATAGCAAAACATATCACTGCCTTGGGTGCCTTCATGAGAAAGTATCAGTTCATATTAATTTTATTTTTAACCATTATTATCCACAATCTGCATATAAAGAATTGGATGCTTGTGTCTATTATGACCACACAGCCAGCAGAAGATTTGGAAGCTGGAATCAAAGTTTCTTTAGAACTAAGGCCTGTCTTAATCACACCGTATCTTCTATTAAAAAAAAAAAAAGTTTTATTTACTAATTATCATGATTGAATTTACACAAAGAACATGAGACTGAGGCTCCATCAGGCATCATGACTGAAGATCAGCACTTCTTTTAATAGGATGAACTCTTCTTGCTAATATTGTTTATAAAAGAGGG
Organism: Origma solitaria; assembly: GCA_013397895.1. Lineage (NCBI taxonomy): Eukaryota > Metazoa > Chordata > Aves > Passeriformes > Acanthizidae > Origma > Origma solitaria. The sequence continues at coordinate 2,782,766 of VZRL01004528.1, read as the reverse complement.
TTGCATTTCATTAGAAATATGTGCCCTTTTTCCCCCGAACTGGGTTCTCTTAAACAGGGATAAACCAATAATCTTAAGTAAACCACTACACTCCTCCAAGCTCCTGATTTCCCCATAATCTATTAAATTCCCCCAACAGCTCCCGTACCCTTCAGTAACTCTTTAGTGCAGTGCTTCTGCTTCAAGCTTCCTTTACACAAACTAGGTAAATTCCAAGTCCTGGTCCTGATCTTCAAAACAATCTTAATGCCTTGACTCTTGCTTCAGCGCCCTCTGTCCTTGCCACCTGTGCCCATGGCCAGCACAGGGGTGAAAGCCTGGTGCAGGGGGACAAATGCCCCAGCAGCCACCAGAAGCTAACATTCATTCCAGGAGAAACCACATAAAAATACATCTCTCTTGATGCTTTCTGAGCAAAGTACAGAGAGAAAAATAACTCACAGGGCACTGGCATTTAGGATAAGAGCCGCTTCAGCTGGTCTGAAACCAGCCTGTCTCGAGAGTGTGAAGCAGCCAGACCCCTGTGGCTTCTGAACCTTGCCCAAGTTCATTAATCCCATTTACAAGACCTGTTTGTTTCTGATACCTAAGCCAGCTGGCTGAATACCTGAAGGAAAAACAGGGGAAAATTCAACTGCCTAAACATAGGCTTCTGATGCCTTTGAGACATCCTAAACTAACCCACTTGGCCTTCAGCTGGCAGCTCAGAGGGATGTGAATCTCCTCCAACTCCTCTGACATACCTACTGTGTGGATGTCATGGGGCATCCTCAGGGGCGCTGCTTGGCACCTGCAGGTAGGCACTTGTTTAGGCAGATGAATTGTACCTTCAGATGCCATAGTGGGCTATTCAAAGAATTTGACTTCAGGCATCTAATTTTGATGACTAACTTAGGATACTTAGTTAAGAGCCTCAGTCTTTCCTTTCCCTGTATAAAAGCCCTGAATTCTTAATGTGTACACCTCAATTCAGCTGCCATTGCTTCCAAAAAAAAGTGTGTGTTAGTCTCCTGGTTAAGCAAAGAAGCTGCTGTAGGAAGCCAAATTGATAAAAATTGCCAGCAGCTCCCTGCTGCTTAAGGACTTGTTTCTGTGCTCCAGCACGTTATTAGGGAAACTTTCAAGGGTAGATCAGAACATACCCAGAAAACAAACAAGAACGAGCTCTTTAATGCCAGGTCTGTGGCACTTCAGCTCCCCAGGTTTGCACTCCTGTCAGTCTTATAAAGTTTCTGCAGTGTTTTGGCAACATGCTACATTTCTCAGTTGAAATACACTGCTTAATGCAAGACTGGTAAACAGCTTGAATAGGCAGGGCTTTGATTTATGAACTGCATCAATATGGTAATGAGCACATTGGCTGGGCAATTAGTTTTAAATTGTATAAGCTCACACCAGCTTTTGTTATTATGAGTACAAAGGTTTGTCAGAGTACCTCTGAGTTCAGTATTTCAGAATCCTCTGGTGTCTTTATGCCTATTAGACCAGAACAGCAGCAAATTAAAGCCTCTGCTACACCTCCTGAATCTAATACCACTAAGCCGTGTGTATGAAAATATCAGCAGCAAATAGATTAAATTGATGCATTGATTTAAAGTGCTACTTTGTATGCTTTTTTTTTCCAGTCCAGGATGGGCTTTGATCTCCAGCAATGTCTTTATCACCCTCTCTAATCAGTGTCTGTAATGAATGCTAAAGAAATGGTGACCCTGCAATAAATGTCAATTACTGCAGAGGCTGTGCTTCAGGGTAGCCCCTCCTCTCAAGACCTGCTGCATCCACGAGATATAAATGGCAGCAAGGGAGGACTCTGTCAGCTGCAATGAAGATCAGTTATTTCAGAGGGAGCAAAAATTATTTTAGAGGAACCTCCTGTGATCCCTATCTGCATATGCAGAAAGGCCAAAATGAATCTTGCTCAAACAGTTTTGGTCAAGCAATACTTTTTGGTATACGAACTCTTCCCTCAAAACAAACATGTCTTTGACAGATAACCCCTGCATTTTTGTTTAATGAAAAAACAGAACAAAACAAAATGATCATTTGTGTTGGGAGATGCTTACTCCTTTTTATTAATTTTCAGAGCTTTCAGAAGAAATAAGTGTTCGAGCATAAAGTGCTCAGATGAGTACTTCAGTATTTTCAGCCTTTCTATTTCGTGCTTCCCCATGTGATTATTAAAATTATATTATTTAGCTTTCAGTTAACTTGACAGAATCTCATAATTCTTTCAAATTCTTCTATATGGAGGGGGTGTTGTTTTGTATTTTTTTCCCAGGCAAAGGCAAAACATCCAGCAATACTTAATGACAGCTGCTTTAGAGATGCTCAAAGTTTTCTTTAGGTACAACAGGAAATGTTTATTAAGCCAAGGTGCATATTTGAGGCTTGAATAGCTATTTTGAACAAATTCCCTGTTTGCCTTTATGCTTTTAGGTTATTTCGTCTCCTGTTATTTGAGGTCTTCCAATAATTAGTTACACTCATGTGTTTTCCAGTTTAACTTCTTAAATTCCAAATTTCTACTTAATGTGATTTCTTGTTGTGCTTGCCAGATTAAAGAGATTTATGGTATCAGATGTACCTTCCCTGTAGAAGGGGTCACTTTTTATCAAAGAACTGCTCTCCTTTTTTTATAAACTCAGACAAACATTTCAAGTGGTTTAACAAATGTAGTCTAAAAATATTCAAACTAGCTCTAAGCTTACTAGCTCAGGTCTCACAAATAATGAAGCAGTGGAGCTGAGGCACACGGCTGCGATACACCTCTTTTGGGGGTATCCAAAGAGTTAACTCAGGTCTTTACATGATACCTGCAATAACTGTATGCCAAGTTCAGAAGTCACTTTTGAAGCCATTCGCTGGAGTCTCCATAAGTTTGATTTCTTATGCTATTTTGTGACACTTCCTCAGATTTTCTCCACCCGTGACAACTTTCCTCTATGCAGAATGAAACTGCCTGGGGTGTTCCCACATGACTTGGTGGAAAAAAGGGCAAATAAGCATTCCACCATCGAAAATCATGCAATCCACTAGTGGATGCTCTTAGAAATTTTGAAGGATCTGCTACACCTGAATTGTAGTCCACAAATAAAGAAGAGCTGGCTTTTTTTTTTTTTTTTCGAAAAAGTAATTTGGAGTAGAAAAAAATACCTGAAACTCTCACTTTATATACAGTCCAACAGTTATATGAAGCAAAAGTGCAGGATAATTATTTCTTAACTTTTTCTAGTTATCCTTTCTTAAATAAGCCATTTCTTTTCGACCTTTAAAAATAAAAACAAAAGACAAGTAGAAATCTTAATCAAAGAGGATGTCAATTGCCTGGGAGGATGAAGCTCACACAAACATGAAATTCAATTAATCTGATTTCCATGGAAATACAGTATTGATGCAAATTCTGCTACAGAGTCCCTTAAACAAGCAGAATGGTTATGTTCAGGTTCTGTGCAGCGTACAAGTATTAAATCGAATGACCAGCACCTTCCCCTGGCCAGGCAAGGGCCTCTGCAGCTTTATCCAAATAAATGAATCTCTGACAGAGATGGTGTGTTTCACCTTAATTTTTACGAGTACAAAGTTTTATGTTAACGTAAAAGAGATTTTCTTTCCTTCGGAATGCTGTAGGTAAGTCATTAATTCAGATATCAGAGAACAGCCAAATTAGTCTTTTTTTCCCCTTGTGACAAGAAAAAAAGACTAGTTGTTTTGATTGTGTTTTAGAAGTGCCACAAATTCAGTTTTAATCTTCTTTCATTAAAAATGCAAGTGTGTTCCTCTGTGCATATTGCATGTGCTTTTACAGACTCCCTGTTATGACTGAGGATGCCTGTGCCATCTTGGTGTGAGTTAAAGATGTTTTTCATGAAGCTCAGTCACTGTAAATCATAGTGGTCTAAAGTGTTAATGTGTATTTGTAATGCTAGATATAGAATCTTATTTTAACAATGAGGAATAACCACCACATTGGTAATATTTAGTTAAAAAGTATAAAAAGAAGTAAATATTTGACAGTTTTATTACCTCTCTACTCAAATAAATGGCAAATGCTCTAAGTTTAAGCACTCAGTGCCTTCTTACATTAATGCTCGGTATAGTTTAAGACCAAAGTTTTTTATGTTTTTATCACTAAATACCTAAGGAGGCTTGATCTTCAAAAAGCCACAGGCCTTTCCTTTTGTAAAATATCAGCCACTTCAAAAGTGTATTTCGCCAAAGGGAAAAACTGTCTAGCAGTAAATGTTTTGATTTCAAAACTTCACGTTATCTCTGTTTTTTAATACATGTTTTAATCCCCACTGTTCTTAAAAGAAGCTTAAAAATGGTAAAAGACTGTAACTAATGCAACTTTGTCTCCTCAAGCCAAAGTGACAACAGGGCAAAGCAGCTGTATGAAATACAGACTTCCTGCACACTTCATCCAGGCTTAAATTGCAAACCACCCACAGCAGGCAGAGTGGCCGTGACAAGAAATCAGCAATGTCACCGCCTCTGGCCACCCACACCAGGGCACTTACTGCTGACAGGTTTCTCGCTGCCACCTCTCTCCCTCTTTAAACTGCAGTAAATGAACAGGTTTTATGCTTTTTGCTGGTGGGGGAACGTGGAATCGGTCTTGTTCATCTTTCATCACCAGAAGTTATGTGAACACGTGGCAGTGCCTGCAGCCACAGAGGCACCATGTATTATTAACCACAGGGCTGTGTTACGTTAGTCAAACCCCACTTTGCAAGATGACGTCCAAAAGCAGGGAAAAGCAGAGTTATTCTCAGCCTTTCCTGGGGAAAAACAGAGCCCTGTGTAGAAACAACACAAGGATGCACAGTAAGGGGAAAATTAGCTGTGCCACTTCCCAAAAATATATCCCCAAGGCTTCAAGCTCTGGAAGAACCATGCTCTGAGCTCAATAAATATACTGCATGATAACAAATAAATGGACAAATGAAGATTTGTAATAATTTAAAATTTCAGTTGCTCCAGCAGATGAAAATTAACTACCTTGATCAGAGTCAGATTGTGTATAAATATACAGAAAATTATAACACCCCTCTAAAGTTGCTTATATTCACAGCTTTACATACCTATTAACCTTTTCCCATTGCATTTTAGCATATTATCTCTATGTTGTTAAAGCATAACATCTCATATGCTAGTGGAATATTTGCATGTATGCAAATACTCAGGCAAGGGCGCTGCTTATTAGACAATCTGGGATGTACTCCCCATGTGTTATTTATAATGCACTACTACTACTAAATCATTGGGAAGGCTGTCATGATTTTAGATTCCTAGGAGTTTCCACTGCAGTGAGAGATTGACAAGTATCAGACCGAGAGTTGCTTGACAGACCTTCACCTTGATCCTGCTGAAAATGTGTATTACCATATGGATTTTAGTTATTTGTCCCTACCATAGGCTGGGGTTTCCTGCTGCACCCTGCACACGAGACAGGCTACCGAGGACGTGGCAATACAGGAAAGGCAATGGTGAAATGAGACATGTTAATCTTTGACTGCGTGCTGTGATAAGTAATTAGCATTGCTTCTGTGTAAGTTATTTACATCTAGTTGTGCAATTTTGCAAAAGGTTAAGTTTCCCTTTAATTTGGAGGCAGTGCCTACCTGGCAACATCAATTTTTTAGTGAATTCTTGTCATAGATGACCTTCAGCTAAGTAAAGAAATGTTAGCTTGCATAAACAATTCCAAAGATATTTGAAAGTACCCTAAATAAACATCATACCTGTGAGAGTACAGGCAAGTAGAAGGCTTTTATGAGCTTCTACCTGAAATACTGTTGAGTTTCCTCTTCTCAGAGCACGATGCAGAGTGCCATAGAGTTTGCCTGCTATGTGTTTACTGCTACAAAGCCCCCTCACCACACTCCATTTCCCTATACAATGTAGATATATGGGAAGGCTGCAGTGTCCACCATTCATTTGCATTCTTCAGGCTGAAGACAGTGTCAGTATTGTGGGTGTCCAAAGCAACTCCTTCAATTATGAACCTCAGCCTATGGAAGCAAGATAAAATACTGGAACTACTAACTTCCAGGATTTGTTTTGGGAGAGTTTTTATATAGTGGTGTCAGTCAAAGGCTGTATATGAAAGCAATACTTCAGGGACAGTTTAAATGCTGCTGCAGAAATGCCTACCAGACTGTGAAAGTTCTATTTTAAGGGATATTAAAAAGACAACTAGAAAGGTTCCCCCAAGCATGTGTACTCTGTTCATACATGGCCATGACAATTAGTCTAAATCCTCTTTATCAAACACCATGTTATCTCAAATTAACATTCGTGTGGCAAGATTTCTGTTTACTCTGATAGGTACTTAAAGAACAGAAAATTTAAGAAATAAAATTATACTAATTTCAAGATTTTTGAATTCTCCTTTTCCACTTGTTTCAAGAACACTTTATAGCTTTATTTTGCACAATGTTTTCCGTATGGGGGTGTGCCTCACTAATGCATATTTGAGGAGCTTATGACAAACAGGACTACACAAGTGAAGATAAGTAGTCACATGTTTGTGTGGCTGTTGTTATGAATTCAGCAATGCTGAGTGCCTCTGTAACAGCTGGTATGAAACTCAGGAATTTCGAAACACAAGGTGCTTCTACATTTCACCAGAAACAGTGGCTAAATTAAGTGCCTTGAATTTTTTTCCCTCTCCCAAAAAATATGTGACAAATCCAGTCCCCACAGAAGTGCAGAGGAGCTTAGAAGTGTCCCCGGCCTGTGGAGCTGTCTGGGACAGCAGAGGTAAACTGATCACTAGTGATGCAGAGAAGCCCCTTCAGGTTCCCTTTGTCCTCTTTATGTCAAACACCTCGGTGCTCCTGATGCTTCCCTTCTCTTGGTGGATGCTCTGCAGTACAAGATGCTTGCAAGCAGGGACAGGACTCTCCTTGTAGCCTTGGTTGGGCAGGCAGGAGGGAGCTGCCCCATGGCCCATGACCTCCCATCAGCTCTAGACACAGCTCCCAGGGCAGCCCAGAGCCAGGCAGGAGGAAGCCCAGGCGCACCTGCCTTTGGCAGCCCAAGCTGCTTCACTCTGGAGGTGCCTGGAGCATGCATTTGTAAACTTGCGGAACATGAACAGCATCTGTTATTAGGCCTTCTGTGTGTCTGTCTTGACTTGCAGAGTAAGCAAAAAGTCTAAAGGAAAGACCCAAGGACAGAATTGTCTAGTACATATAGAGAGGGATTTGGGGATGGTTTACAAAGATTAAAACTAAGGCTTGCTTTCACAGAGAGCTGGAAATGCCTTAGATTTAGGGTAAGGGTTGATATTTTTGAGCTATATGTTAGTTGGAGTGTTCTGGCACTGGTCAGCGAATGGGTGAGCTCATGCTCTCCAATTACATGTGGAGCCATAACACAGCACAGCTTAGAAAGACAATGAGCCTCAGTGTCACCAACAAACCAGAAAAAACCAGGTAAGTGGGAGCAAGGAGCAGGGCCTGGGCCTCTCCCTTTCCAGGGAGATTCTTCTCACAACAGTCCAAAGACCCCAGTACCATCTTGCTCACTAGGTTTAGCCCTGTAAATCTCATCTCCCTCTCAGAGTAGTGTTTGTTGCTGGCAGAAGGATTGTGCCATGCCAGAGGATGTTGAAGCCTGGTGGCTACTGAACTTTCCTGAAATGTATGAGGAAAGCTTCAGACAGTGAGTCTAGAAAACATATGTTCCAGATCCTGGGCAGTGAGAAGTCCCTTCTGCTGCTGCCATTAGAGCATCATCTCTTCTGAGTTCATGAATTCATCCACCCTAAATGTCATTAAGCTGAGGATCTGTTCCCAGGAAAGAAGGTCCTCCTTTATTGGCAGCCTGGGGTGCTCCAAGCACAGGTCACTGGGCAGGTGTTGCCATGGGATGGGGGCAGAGGGGCCAAAGCACCGATATCCACCAGCCCCAAGGCTTTCCACTAACCCGGCCCTAGTGTCCATGCCAGGCAAGCGAGCAGGTCTGTTCTCAGATGTAAGCCAGGATGGAAACCAAGACAAAGGTGGCATTGATAAACCCGGGGATCAGAAGCAAGGGCATGTAGAAGCTGAGTTAATTGGTGCTTAAAACACTTACAGCAAAAATTCAGAAATGAAGATCTGGTGCAAAGATGGCTGAGAAGCACCACACTGGATTTAGCTGGCACTGGGAACTTCCCTGTTAAAGGGAGCTAAATGTTTGTCAGTGCCAGAGGGCTGTGATAACAGAAGAGTTCCTTTAGCCCCAAAATGGTGTTTTCTAACAGTACTCTGTCTCTCAATAAGGGAACACTAAAGCTGACTCAGAGAACTCTGAGCTGAGACTCTGCCCAGAGGAATAATATGAATCATATAAACCACTCTTACAGCTACCCCTGTCAATTTACTAAAAGCATCATATCTGCAGTTGAATCTGTGGCTTAGAAGATGTGGCCTAAGGCAAGATTTTTTTTTTTTTTCTGCTATGTCAACACATTAAAAGATCCAGAATGTGTTTAATAGTAGGCTGATGTGGATTAAAAAAATATCAGTAGAATTCTTAAAATACTGTTCTTGCTTTCTCTGGATAACATCTTACAGAAAGACATGCTTCACATGACATGATTTTAAAGTGATGAAATCTCTGCTTCTTCACTGCCTCTTTCCGTGACTCTTCCTTTGGCTCAAAGGAGTTGCGCCAATATAAAAAAATGTTATTTATATTGTGTTAGAGCCAGGGCGCCACATAAAGAACCTGTCCTTTATTGTGTGAAGTGCAGTAAATTCACAGGAATGAGTCTCTGCCCAAGGAACCCACAGCCTATAACTCTGAACATGGCATGCCACAAAGAGCTATGGAAAGCACAAAGGACCGCGTAGAAGGCAGATAGTGATGAGCACATATGAACACAAATATTGGCCAGCGAGCACCTCGAGGCTCACGAGGCTGGTTCAAGGCTGTAGAATTAGTGGTATATCACAGAATGCTCATTTTCACATCAGGGATAATTTTTAAAAGGTATTAAAAAGCATTTTTAAAAACCCTATAAAAGCATTACTGAGTTGTGCCTCAGTACTAAAAGGACATGAGGATGTTCTATGGGGTTTGGCCTTTCTAAATTCAGGTGGAATCAAGAAGCAAAGTGCAGTTTCAAAATATAGATGAAAATATTTTCAGTGATCTTATGGGAAGACTATTTGGCTAGTTACTGCCTTATGCTTCTTTATCCAATTTGACTTAGGAGAGATTTGGAGAGTTTTACTCATTCAAACTACTTCAGCCACCTAAACTAATTATTTGTAAAGTTTTGATAGGTCAATGCAATCCCACAGTTTTCTGTTGTGCATTTAATATCAGTCTTTCTGCTAAGTGGATTTTCAATACATTTTGAAGAGTAAAAAATAATTTATTCTCAGACAGAAATTAATTAAACGCCATTCATTCAAATGAAGATAATTCTAGCTACTCAAGGACATTTTCTATGTTAGTGCCTCTTTTCCAAGATTCTATAAAGTACTCAACAAAGTAAGTATCACAATTATGGAGGAAAGGCAACATAGGAAACAAAAGAAGAGGGATGTGTGTATAAGTTCTGGAGCTTTTTTCACCCTAAAACTTCTGGATTTAAATTTTACAACAAATATAAAAACAAAAACCTGTGCATTTTACACTTCATCTCACATAATGTGCTACTAAAACCAGGATTGAATTTTACCCTCAGAGGATCTTGTGAAGTCATTCTCAGTCTGTCACCATGTTTCCCCTTAAAAAAAAAAATCTGGAAAACTGATCTCCAGAGAGATGCAGCTTGTTTTGGCAAAAGATGTCCTCACCAAACTTCTTTTGCTAGCTTAACATAAAAGAATTTCCTGAGTGAAATAAGCTACATGGTCAAAGAGAACTGTTTGCTATAGTAACTGAATCTAGAATTTTTTCCATGAGAAATCTCTTGGTCAGATATATGATTTTCCTCCATTAGCTACTCAGCTCTTATTAACTGTAGTTATTAAAGACAATTCTTCAGATGATACTACACCAAAGAGCAACAACAGCAACAACAACAAAGGATTAAACACAGTTGGTGGTTTGCTCCAAATGACTGGCTGAATCAGAGCAAAACAGATTGCTGATGTGTGTCTTCTGCTGAGGCTCACACGGTCTTGGTTTGGCATGTTTATGGCTCTGCTGTCAAGTTCTATTTTGTTAAACTTGATTAATATAGCTAGATTTTGCAGATATATCATCTAATAAAACAATCCATAGCAATACCCTGAACTTTCTGTAAAAAGTGTCATTGCTACATTATTCATTTTATTGACGAGTGCACACAGGGAATTAATCAATTTGAGCTGCAAAATAAAATTAAATGTAGTAGGGTTTTTAGCATAGCTAAAAGATTTGGCTGAGGAAAGATATGAGGAGATGGGATGGAATAAAAATTAAAGCTACTCAAAGGCTATTTATTTTTAAAAAATATTCTTTTCCTGAAACTATGAGAAAAATGATTGCAAACCAAACCAAACCAAACCAAACCAAACTATTATAATAGGTCAAATACTATACTTCTTTTTTTTTTTTTTTTTTTTTTTTTAATTACTTTAGGGAAGCATTTTGCCAGCATTAATAAAATGGTGTTTCTGAAATAACAGAAACTAATTTTAGAAGAAAGTATTTTTTAATATGAATTCTTGCAGGAGTTCCTGTTTTGAAGAAATTAACAAAGTTGTTCCCATCCTGAGCTGCAGCAAAACATACTTTGAAATGTTAAATTGTCTTGCATGATCTAATTTATGATTTCTGCTTTGCACCAGTTGAAACCCTAGAGAAAATAGTTTCTGCCCTAGAAAATTAACATAAATTGTCGAAGTTGATAAAGAAGCATTAATAATGTAATTTTAAAAATTATTATTTCTTTCACAGATAGTGGATGAAAAAACCTGAGGCTGGTAGATGACAATTTCAGTTTTACTTATGCTGTCTTGCAACAGAAGTGTCAAGGAAAGCCTCAGAGAAGACAAAACTGTTGAGTTTGGGTGGCTACAATTATGACTACTGGGATAAATCTCTTATGCAGTTGCAACCATAACCCATGCAAGGACTCCAGGAGCCTAACCCAAAACTTACTCCATAATCCAGTCTTGGAAACAGGGCTGTTAGGCACAGCCTGTGCCCAGTTTTCACTGTTTTCCTGAAGATGCGCGGCATGTTGGAAGAGTCTGTCTCTCTCCAGGGACAGCAGAAGGAGCTTAGGATGACGACTATTGACAGGTTATCTTTGCTGCCCAATTGAATCTCACCAGGACTGTTCAGCCCAAAATCACATATTCCACCATGAGAGACCAGAACTGATCTCCTGGGAGCATTTGATTTGGCTTATCCCATCTCCCTTGCTGGAGGGGACCAGCACAGTCCTCTGAAAAGCTACAGCAAGCAATCGGAGTCTCAGTACTTCAACAGAGACCTTTGAAGGATGTAGCAGCTGTAGGCATGCCCCATCCCCAATTAATCTACAGATGCTCTAGTCTTGGGGTTAGTCCATCAAACTTGTTAATGGGATGTTTGCCATTAAAAAAAAAAGAATGGGCAGAGTGTACACAGCAATATTGGCAGAAAGAACTGCTGCCTTACTCGTTATTTTCCCACACTTCTGGTGGAGTGAATAAATCAGCTCTGAACATTGTTTAGGAAACTTGCAACACGAGTGTAGACTGCCTAAAATAGCTTGCTTATTTATGACCTATAAATCCAACTTAGATCTCACATTGACCTTTTCTCTGAGTAGCTTTTTCATTAGCAGATGATTAAGTGATTGGAAATGGCTGAAAATGAAGCTACTCAGCTTGCAAAAGGGCAGACCAATGTCCCTGTTGCATCCACAGATCCTGGTATTTTTCACAGTTGGAAGCACCAGCTGAAACTGGGCCACCTCCTGCACAAGCTGATTCAAAAACTTAAAGACAAACCATTGCAAGTTAGTGGAGAGACATGTTGTTTGTTTTTTTTTAGAGGAAGCTTAAGTTCATACTTCCCATGCTGTACTCAGCTCCCAAATTGGATCTTTTATTTTTCCCCTACTGCATAAATATTAATAGGGTGAATGAGGTGTAATTCCCAGTACCACATTACTATTTTTGATGTCACAGAAACCTTATGTTTCACCTGCCAGAAGTTCATCAGAATTGCACAGCATTTACTGTGTTCTTGTGCAGCACCAGACCATAGAGGGATTGATGCCATTTTGCCAGACCCACCTACAACGTACATAAAATTCAAAGCATTTGATGAAAAAAAAAGCTACGTATTTCTTACTGTTAGCCTTTAAGTATTGCTTTTGTTTTTAATCCCCAGAAGCTCAGCTTTGAAGAAGCCCTCCAAAATAACATATTAGATTGAAGCACCAAAAAACACAGAAAGAGGCACTAATGACTGACAAGAACCATCTGCAGGGCCACCTGGTCACATTGCAGTGGTAATGAATTGGTTCCTGCATCTACCACCAGTTTCCACTACCTTGTCTGCTAGATTATTACATATACAGAGAAGCCTTCTGCTGAGAGATATACACTTCAATTTCAGCCCATGACCTCATATTTTACCTTTTTGCTAGAGATTCAGACCTAGTTCTGTGTTCTACCCTTAGGTACTTGTACACTGTAATTAAATCCTATCTCACCTGCTCCCTTTTCACGGCCCAACATGTTAAGGTCTTGGAGCCATTTCTTCAGAAGACATATTCTCCTGTCTCCTTTTTTCCTGGATCCCTTCCAAGTTTTCCTTAGGGAATGCACCAAATTACAAACTACTTGAAAGATTTAGAGGTCCAGCGGGGCTTCACGTGGTGCAATAATTGGGGGAGATTGGCTCTGAAGGATATGGCTGGGCAGGTTAAAGTCAATGGAAGTTCAATGTGCGGAGAGATTAGACGATCAAGGCTTGGTAGTCTGAAAGCAGTGTGTGACCTAAAAATGTTAGTAGGGATTCAGACAACAGTGTCTGTTCAAATCCAAAATCTAAGACTAACTTTCATTCTTTGGTTGGCATTTAAATACCTGGTGTAAAAAGCTGAGGCTGTGGGGAAGCCCAGGGAAGAATTGCAATTTGCTCCAAGTGGTGTGCTGCTGGAGAGAGACACCTGAGTGTGTATAAGATGCTGCAGGGACAGAGGGCAGGAAGAGTCCTGGCCCCAGAGTCTGCGCTGAGGCAGCAAGGTAGGAGCAGCTATGGAAGGTCCTGGATTCCCATCCTGTCTGGAATCACAGCCAGGATGTTGCCTAAAGTCACCTGATCCTGTCCTCCAAAACTGCTGGCAGGTGAGAGAGAGAGAGGGACTGGAGCTGAAGGATCAGCACCCCCATGTCCACCCAAAACCTCCTCCTCCCCAGCCTCCACACTGAGGAAGTGCAGGGGGTCTGCTCCGCAGTCAGATGCAATCCATCCATCCATCCATCCATCCATCCATCCATCCATCCATCCATCCATCCATCCATCCCTCCACTTGACCAGCACCGAGTCGCAGGTCTGTGCCACCAGAGCTATCATAACACTTACAGACGATGCCTGAACGCAATGAATCCATCACATAAATAAACCCTAAGTGTAATTTGCCCTGAAAGTGAAAGAAATGTTCTGTTTAACTCTGCCTGGTTGTTCAGTGATTGCAGTGAGTGCAACGACAGTCACAATGATATACTGTGTTCTTCTGAATAATCTCTTAATAATACCTGTGTGACAACTCACAAATGATATTTCTCACATACAACACCTGATAATGTCAGCTTCACTACACTAACATACTCATTGCTCCAATATCTAAGTCTTTCAGCCGGATAATGCTGCCTGCCTAAAAAGCAAAGCAATTTTTATGCTATTTATCAGAAGATTTTGTTCTTTGTTTTCCACAGAAAATGGGATTGTCCTTTCTGTGTCCTAGGATAGTCCTTATCCCAATAGGCATACAAAATATTAAATAAAAATAAGAGTAGGAAAATAGATTACAGAATTTACCCATTTATCTCATGTAAATGGGTTTAATAAAAAAAAGCTATTTTTAAAAAAGCAATACAGAAAATCTTTTAGGGGGCCAGTCAAGAACTTCTGAAACATTATTCAAAGGTCCTTCCTATAAGAAGTGGACTCCTAGGGCTAGACGGCGCATTTCCAAAAACTGGGGAGCTCCATGAATGTTACATATCACAAGCAGGACTGTTCCTTAAAATTATCCTGTGTGTATTCCACTAAGAGTCCTTACAAAATATTTCTGCTAGAGATCCCTATCAAATATGTGTCAAATCTAGTATTTTGTGTCTCAGTCCTGCCCCCTTTATAAAAATCCCTGTCCACAGAGCAGCTAGTCTTGTATAGTCTTATCTTTCAAATAGGTACTTGAACTCCTAGAATCTATCCTTCCTTCTCCCTTTTATTCTACTTTCTGTGGCTTTTATTCCATCTCCTTCCTTTATATTATAGGTGGGATGAAGAAATACAGTCTAATTCAATACCAGAAGAGTATTTCTTTCTAGAACCCCTGCTGAAATGCTGTTCATTTACTTGTGGTCTCTCATACTTGTCAACCAGCCAACAACACAATTTTTAAAATGTTAAGGGGAAAACTTCAGATAATGAAACAAAGTCCAATTAGAGGGAGTAATGTCAGAGGGTTTATGTCTTTGCAAGGGATTAAAATGTGCACAACATCAGAAGTGGCCTTATTTCAATGTTTTAGACAAAGTGGAATAGAACTGCTGAAATCTCCTGCAGGAGTGGCAGCCTTTGCCAGTTGTTTGTCTTGCAGCATAACCACGGGTGACAGACTCTATAAATCTGTGGGGAGAAACAGACCTTGTCTGAAGGAGCTTGCAATTTAAGCATGCAAAACAAAAAGTTGGAAGACAAACAGAGTCAGAAAAGTCATGCAGCAGGTATGTGATAAAGTCAGCAGCTGCATAGGTCCAGATCCTGTTCCCATTTGGTTTCAATCAAGTACTCCAAGTCTTAGGTTTTTCTCACAACAGTGCAAACAGAGAAGTGGCAAATTAAGGCAGCCAAAGTCATCATCACATTTTCTAAAAGGTGCTAATATCCGACTGAAGATTTTTTTTTCATTATTTAAATAAGTTTTAATCAGGCCAGGAATAGGCACTGCATGGCTCCTAGCAAGCCTTTGGAAAACATGGCAGTACAGTTTAGGAATACCAGACTTGGTTACAGCCTAAGATGCTGCTGAATCCGCCTCACTGCCACCTTCTTAACTTAGTTCTTTGCTGCTCTCTCCAGATGAAATGAAGGATTGAAAAGGAGAACACAATGATTGCATGCTGCAGTGATGTAAAATTTTCTCTTCTGATTTTGTAAAACTACATTTTCATTTTTGTTTGTCAGAAGATTTAATGTATAATTAATCTGTTTTAACAGACAAGAAAATGTGTTCTAGCAAAAAAAGTTTCTTCAGTGTATGTACGGTCTGTTCAAATAACCTTTTCCCCATCTTCTCTGTAATCAGAAGATTTGAATTCTAATGCAAAATGTTCATGCTAGAACCTGATCATATCCCAGAGCTACAACTCTGAGTGGCATCAGTCCATGGTATCTGACAGTATTTGCCAAAAACATGTCAGGACTCCCCTATAGTTCAAATCACCCCATAAATTCTACACTTACACAACATCGGTGACCTCATACCCAAGGCATGCCTTAATGATCAAGTGAGTGGAAACGTTCAGTAAATACATTGAATGTTTGACATTGCTATCAGTGGGTGTTCCCTGGGTCTCTTGTGAAACAATCCCAAGATTAATGCAAGGCAAAAAAGTGTCAGCCAAGTGAAAACCTTAAGTGTTAGTTAAGAAATTTAAATAGACAACAGCAGTTTTCCCGTGCTAAAATTCAGGCAAATAGTTCTTAGAGAAATATTGGGGGAAAACAACTGATTTTTTTTTTTAATAGTGAGTTATTTGCATTGCTATGAGTGGTTTTCTTTTAAGTCATTGCTTCTGGCATTATGAAACTGGAAGAAGTATACCAGTCTCATGAGGAGTTCTGAGAAATAAAGCATTGAAAAGTCTCCACAAAAGTTTTGATAAAATCCATGATAAAAATTATGCTTGATACAGACAACTATTTCAGCCTTTCAGCCCAGCTAAATCTGGTCTTAGAAATATTCTCAGTGAAAAGAAGGTTGATTCCCTAAACCAGAGCACAGTGCCCCCTCTACAGTGCACAAAAAACTTGGCTATTTCTACTGATTCCCATGTCAGCAGAAGGCATTGACATACTGTAGTAAAATAACAGAGAGGGAAAGGAATAAATTTTTTTTTAAAGCATATTTTTCCGTATTATTTTTATTTCTCTGGACTTCGCTCTACAAGCTGTGTTGAATTGAAGTACGCATGGTTGTTTTTGCACATGGGACATCCAGTGCCATCTAACACCGAGCTATGGGGCAGCCACTTAAGGGATGTGTGGGGTGCTGGCAGCAGGTCCATCCACATGGCTGTGGTGCCCTGAGCAGCACATGAATGAAACATTTAACAACTTTGTCACGGCTGCCTTGTTTAGCATTGCCTCTCTTCTGTAGTCTTGCAAGGAATGAAAGCCTTACCCTGTAAATATTATACACTCCTGATTGTGAACCTGATTAGGCTGCTGAAGCAAATGGGACAAATGCTCTAAGTACATGTAGAAAGGATATACAGGACAAGGGCTGAGTTTGGAAAGTTTGTATTAATGTATCTCATATCAATACAGAGACATAAAATAATCATTAAAAAAGAGACACATAGCTAAACCTATCAACAGCAAGAAATGCAACCCCAATTTCCTGACCTGCTGGCTGACACTCAGTCACACACATCACCTGGTTGCCTTTGCACTGAAATGATTTCCATCAAATAATTCACATTCACAAACTAAAGAACAGAAATGGAACACTGCAAATGACAGATTTGCAATGGCCTGAGCTGAAAGGACCTTACTGCCTAGGTCATATGGGTGCCTGTATGACCCTACAAGTTGGCTATAATCCTGTTCAAGGTGGTGGTAAAAATGATGGATTACAATCACATTTGTATGCTACATTACTAAGTAATGAGCTGCACTGTACTACATGTTTTGCCTCCAGGAACATCTATATATGTCATTCTTTTTAGTCATCTTTTTGCAGCAGAACATCATAGTTTGATAACCAGCATCTTTCGTTTCAGGAGTGCAGCATTGTGCCAAATCTTTAGTGTCAATTACTGTGTGTAAAGCGAAAGATTTACAACAAAATGGTCCACGGATTCTACAGACAAAAATTAAAAAATCCAGCATGAACATCCATTAGCAGAAGTTTCCCATTTTTTCTGCTTACCTCTGAATTCAAATCCTTGACCTGAGCACATTCACAAGTAAGCAGGTGTGAAAGCAGGGCAGTATCGTCCCAACAACATCTCTGTTCTCAGCTGTGTCATGCCTTTTACATGGTCTTGATGGCCTGACTTTCAACAGTGTCCAAATGCCTAAAGAAGTAGAAACTAACTTTAAGGGATGCACCAAGCACCTAAATGAATTACGAGTGTCTTGTCTAGTTCAGAAATTCTTCTACAATTTGCTTGTCTGCTTCAGGAATGAGCTTGCAAACTTTGGTGCGAGGGAAAGCTTTTCCTTAGGAAAGGAGCTGAGCCTGCATGAAGAAACGAGTGGGCTGACATTTGCTCCTGCCCTGGATCTCACAGCACTGAAAAGGCCTTATGAGCAACCTGTTGCAACTCTCTGGCCTAAGGTAATGTCTTTATTCCTCATCAAAGATGAAGCTTATTTTCATTTTTATCATAGTTTTTTTCAACTTAGGGACTTCACATGGATAACACCTGATTGGAATAAGTGATACCAGCTGTTATGTGGCAGAGAATGTCCCAGTAATGATTTTTAATGTGGATAAAAGACTGTATTACAATAAACAGAAAATATGTTTATCCTATTACAGTTAATGCCAAGGATAAAATCCTCTGTGATTCCTCTGTGTGCACACAAACTAGATGCTGACAGGCCCAGCTGCAGGCCCCATTTTACCAGTTTATCCAAGTCATCCTCAGTGAATAATTGCATCTTGTCTTGCTTCTAATCTAATTCCATCCATTATCCAAGATGGATAATTTCCAGGGATACAGTATAGCGGCAGAAATGTCTGCAAAGAATAAAAATTGTGCAAATCTACTTTTTGATAAATGCAGTCCACAGCTCTTCTGCGAGCCCTTTTTCCATGTAAGCAGGTCTGCATGTGCAGGAAGAGGAAAATGAGAGGCATGAGCCACTGTCTGAATATCCAGTGTTGGCATTGGCAAAACGAGTGTATAAGCCTGATGCTGGTGATGGCATGCTAAGACCACTGCATATACCATTAACTTTTATATACCCACGCTGTCTGCCTGTCCATACCTCTGTTTCTTGCCTCGTGTTGGATTGGAAGCTTATTCACTCAGCTGCCACTTTTTTGTTGTGTGCCTGTATGGCAGGGGAGTCATGGCTCAGAAAGGGTGTCCTATGCCAAAAGGTAGCCTAAATTAAAATGCCTCCATGTAAGAAAGACTTGCATTAGGTCACTGTCTACATGAGATAAAGGAGCCTAGCAGGATAAAACTGTCCAGTTCTGGTGAGGCAGAGGTCACCTCTCTCCAGCACTCTTCTTTCCCCATTTTTGTCCTTACAAAACCATCTGGGCACTTAAGGAGGTCCTAGCAGCTTCTCAATAAATGCCCTCTATCACAGTGCCTCAAAATTCAACCCAGTGTTTTAACTCGGAAGAGTCTTCAATTGGAAGAGAACCTGAAGGAGCAAAAGGTAAGACACCTCCTTGTCTCCAGGAAGAGAAGAGCAAAGCAAAAAAAGCAAGGAGTCCTCTTTCCCAAAGGTGTAAATCAGACTTTTAAGCTCACAACCCCAAGGGAACTGCATGTGCTATCCATAAAATCAGACTTGTTATGAAATTGGATGTTTGGTTAATTCGATGGCATTCGTGTGCCTGGCTCATCATAAATCTTAATACGTAAATCACCCAACTACATGGATTTCAGCATGAGCAGATTTCACACTGATTTCCATTCAGAAGACATTAGAGAATTCCTGACTTAGTCATTAGGACTGTTTTAAGTGGTATTTACAGGGGCAAAAATGTGTCTCCTGTTCTCAGCTCTCCACCAGCAGCCTCAAATCCTAGAAGCTGAGGGTGGGATTAGGGACCACTTCAGGTGCAAGCCTTCGTGCCAGTACAGACCCTGCTGCCAATCCCCAGCTGGGGCAGACATAGCTCTAAGCCATGCCCATTCTGTGCTGGGGCCTTAAGCCTACGTTGTGGTTTGGATCCCTTGGGAGTTTCATTTGGGCATTAGGACCCTCTGTGCCAATTTCTGAACCAGAGAAGGGCTCCAGCAGCCAGTGGCATCTAGGACATCAAGCAGATGCACAATCTCCGTGCTGCAAGGAGGATCACAGGGACACAGGGAAATGTGAGACATCACCAACTCTGCTAATAGGTGGTCTGAGCTGCATTTTTATCACAGAGTTTATCGTGACAGTTGATGTATTTTAAGGCTGGATGCTGCTGAGCTCATTCATCTCACAGAAGGCGGCAGCATGATGGAGCATAAAAACACATGACTGACACAAAAGCAGACTGAAGTTAATTTAAAAACAAAGCTTAAACATCTGCTCCAAGAACCAGTTCTCTAGTGCATAGATGGGAGCACTAAAGTTTGAAACATTACTGAGTGTTTAACCAGTACTACACCAGCTGTTAGACGTTTTTGGCAATCGTGTAGATGTTATTTGGCAAGTTCTTGTGAGCGGCTGACAAGAATGAAGAGTGACATATAAGAAACAGAAAATGCCAGCCATATGGCATGAATATTATGCTAATGTTTCAGGTGTCAAGCAGTAGTCGCTTGTGTTTAATTTGAGTGAGCAAAATTTATGTGGATTTTAATGATTACACGATGTTATACACAATTACATTTACATCCCCATATTGTTACAACTGTAATTTTGCCATTTAACAGTAATAGACACTGAACTAAATTTCTCCACTTAGGAGCGATGTTGTTATCTTTATGGCTTTAATCACACCGCTCCACCTCACAGGTATCGTATTTATTCCTGCAGTGCCACTGCAGGTGGTGAATGAACTGTGATCCACCCTGCAAGGCCACCGCTGGCTGACACTGCAGCCTGCAGTAGTTTGGTAAATGCCAACAGCCCAAGAGGAGTGCAGAAGCCAGGCTTTTTATGGGTATGTCTCCACAAAAATAAATTATGCTGGTTTGATCCCCAAACCTCTTCATGCTGCTGGTGTTGTATTTCCCATGCGTTTTCAGGAGGGAGTTCTCATGGCAGATTGGGTGTCTGAGCTTCAGACACTGAAGGGGAAGCCCACTGGCAGCTCAGCTCCACCATGTTTCCTGAAGGAACTTGATGACAAGCTGCTTTACAGGTCACATGCCACATCAGAACTGGATTTTGTCACTGAGAAGTGGAAATAGCAAAGCCTGGTGCCATAAAATTGTGTGTCCCACTTGCTCTGCATCTCACCCTTGAAGAAGCTTAGATCAGCCTCATATATCTGACAACAAAGGGAAAGGAAAACCAACCTGAACTGCTGGATTGTCAATAGCTGTCTCACAGAGACAAGGCATAAAAATGTCTGTCTGCTGAAAGATTTTTGATGATTCCTTTTTGGGCTGAGGCTACTTCTTGGTCAGTGCATAGAGCAGCACATGACAAGTGTGCCATCTGCACTGAGGTTGGACTGACTGTGAGGAAGGCCAGCACCACTTCAGTGTCTATTTTATAGAAGAAATAGAAATTAAAAAAATCAAATTAAAAAGAAAAAAGAAAAGAAAAAAAAAAGATGGGGGATGAATTAAACAGCAGCAAAGATCCTGATAGGGGTGAGATCACAGATTGCTTACTGTGATGTTATTTGCATGCATGCAAAAATTTAAGTGGTAAAAAATCTCCTGATAAACATATTTGTGGGGAAAGTTTCCACTCCTTGTGGCATTATATGGTGACTATATCATGCAGATATAATCAACATAGGCTGAACTGTGTTATGAAGAAAGGAATTAGACACAGAGAGCAAATTGTGGAGCACACCTGGGAAAGATGCAGGTGGGCTAGGAAGGCTGGACCCTCCCTAGTTCTGAGAGAAAAAGAGGAATTCCTACACCTTGCAAACACTCCTTGATGTATTTGTGGTGCAGGTCTTTGCTGTGTGTGTTCAAGCTACGCTGAAGATTAATTGAATAGGTAGAAAAAGTCTGCCTGGTGCCACCTGCCACAGTTACAGGGTTATTATCAGGTGGAGGGAGGATATATTGGCTGGAATGAACACTTTCTGTCACGAAAGCTCCGAAAGTTGGCTCAGATGTTGCAAGACAGGCTGAATATCTGCCTGGAGCTACAAGCTGTGCCATTGTCTGTCAAGCTCCTCATCACAAAAGCTTGATGAAGGACAGGTTGCCTTCCACATAACTTTGACAGTGGCCTTGCTGGGGTGATAATGTTTGCATTGCTCTTAGATGCAAGCCACAGTTTCCAGGTTTCTTGGGAGCAGCATCTTCTACTGTTTCTAGCAGGCTTTGGAGTCTAGCCAGCATCAGAGTCTCCTGTAAGCCCTCACTGTAAGCCACTAGAGCCCCTCAATTTATTACCTACTTGTCATACTAATGCCATCTCAGTGTGTCTGCCTACTCTTGACTGCTGCACTGGTGCTCCTATCAGCAGTGTGAGGCAGAGCAGCTCTCAGTGTTTTTATTTCCTTGTTTTCCTAAAGGGCATAACCAACTTTTTTCACAAGCACAGTCTGGATTTTTCCTCTTTGAAAATCTTTCGACCAAGTCTGCACCTTCTTTTTCTTCTCTGTATAGTTTTGCACTTACAGGAGTGTTAGGTCTACAACATTTTCAAAGCATTGTTCAATGTATTATTCATATAAACCCAGGGCTGATGCTAGTCCACACACCCATATTTGAGGTTAAGCTCTGTGAACTGCATTTTTAAATGTAGAGAACAGCTCTGGTCATAATGCCAAGTGCAATAACAATTACAAAAGGAGGAAAAATGCTACCCTCCAATTATCCCTTAAGTACCCTTAAGTACTGCAGAGGCAAGGCAAGGGCAGTGTTTGGGTAGAGCCAATAGTGAGATCTGAGCCTCATAAGTGGTGATAGGGTGCAGCTGTCCCACGGTATGGCTCTGTGCTTTACTTTAGTACACTGTCAGTCTTGCACCAAAGATATCTTGGATCCATATATAAGATTACAATAATTTTAAGTTACCTGTTTTATTTTGCTCTGAAGAGGAATGAAACCATCTGGTCTCACTTTGGAGGTGACAACCAACAACTCTGCTGGTAGCGACAACTATCAGCTCAGTGGTAAAAAAAGCACTCTCTCTTCTCCCAGGATAACAAGTGACAGGATGCGACAAAATGGTCTCAAGTTGCACCAGGGGAGATTTCAATTGGATATTAGGAAAAAATCTTCACTGAAAAGGTGATCAAACACTGGAACAGGCTGCCCAGGGAAGTGGTGGAATCATCATCCCTGAAAGGCTCCAAAAAAAAAGCGGATGTTGCACTTGGAGATACGGTTTAGTGGTGGATGCAGTGGTGCTGGATTAATAGTTGGACCTGATGATCTTAGAGGTCTTTTCCAACCTTAATTCTATGATTCTGTGGAAATAATTGAAGTTTAATAATTTTGGAAGTGCCGCAGCAGCAGTGATGGAGCTGCATGACAGCAATGCCACTGCAGTGCCCACTGGGGGAGGCAGATGTGTCTCCTGGGCAGGGATGTGGCAAGGCAGGAAGGTCCCAGCCCCTTTGCAACCCCTGGAGAGGAGGACACGGGAGGAGCAGCAGATGGCAGAGCTTGGTGTGGACATGGGCAGGCAGGAGCCAGGGCACAGGAACGCTGCTGCTCCCTGCCCTGGTGCTTGTCCTCAGGTTACAGTGGGTATTGCATTTCACATCTCCGTGTTTCTGTTCATCCTCCCACCTTTTGTTTGTGATCTTTTCAGAGCAGGACCATCTCCTAATGCATGTTTATACAGTGACTTGCACGGCGAGGCCCTGATCTTGCTTGAGGCCTCTAGTCATGACTGTAATACAAATGATAAATCATCATCATAAAACAGGACTGCACAGATCCATAACTCCTGTCATAACTCAGGGATGAAGTGTCAGCGGCTCACAGCATGTGAAAAGGTCAGGGAGACCAAGAAGGGCCAGAAGAAGTGAATCCTCACAGAAAAGAGGAGATGCTGGATTGCTTTGAAATATTTCTAATTTGTGTCAGTGTTCTATCCGTGTCAGTTCATAGCTGATTTCCTTTATTGCTGTCACCTCCTGACAGCGATGTGGCCAGGAAAAGGACTGAGCCACACATCACAGGCAGTCACCAAGGTGCAGCTGCATGAAAATGTGCACACACAGTCAGAGGGTGCTTCCCATCTCAGGCCGCACTGAGGGCACCGAGCTGGCAACCAGGCTTCAACAAAACCATTTCTTTGTCCTTTTATTGATACCTAGAGACTCTTAATTGTGTCTCCTCTCTTTTTGCCCTCTGTCCCATGGGGAAAGCTGTGCAGATATCTGATGCAGGGGATTTCAGCAGCTCTGGAGAATCTCCCTCTCACCTGTGAGTTGGCTCAGCCATATACAAGGATCATTGGCCAGGGAACTGCTTCCCCAGCTGGCATTCCCAGGCAGCCTCTAGGTGCACGGCTAAATTCCCTGACGGACCCCATCCATTGTTCGAATCTGTACGAGCCAACAACATGCTTTGCAAAAGCTGTCATCACTCTCTAGGGTTACACATTTTTTCAGTGTCCCCTAACCTGCAGAGGCAAGGAGTTTGGGAGACCCAGACTGTAACAGGAAAGATTTGCTGCAGGAATGTGAGGAGCTGATGGTAAAAAACCTAGAAGTTCTGTCCATTCAAAGCAAATCAAATAAGCATAGAAATATCTTTAAACCATTCTATTTGGCAAGAAGCCATGCTGTCTTTTCAGCCAAAGTGTGATGCTTGGAGAAAATGTAGCTTTGGTGAACTGAGCAGGTGAAAAAGAAGCCCAAGGGGAGGGTCAAGCTGTATTTATGGAAAAAATATTTTATCCTTGATGAACTGAAGGATTTGTGCTATTCCTACGTGTAGCTTCACAACTTACGGGCAACAATTGCCAATCTTGCTCCTTATTCCTGAGACTAGAACTTTCAAAATATTTTTAAGTGTTTCAAAATAAATGTAGTCTTTAAAGCCTTCCCTGCTGTAGGCTGCTGAAGGCCATACTGTCTGAAACATTGGTTTAATGGCTTACACAACCAGGTAAACCAACTTGTTCCCAGTTATAACCGCATTGTAAGGAACTTCTCTAGTGGCTCCTGTTTGCCAGGTGACATAGTTTGTAGACAGACAATTACAACACAATAGAGTTTTTTTCAGAATTCATCACTGTTAAATTTTACATTTGGTATTGAGTACTCTAAATGAAAGCAGGTTCATTACTCAATGATATTGCCAAAATCACGCATGCTATTGCAAGAAAGAAATCAAGCCCAGATTCAGGTCCTGGTGTATTGGCAGCACCAGAATAACTGCTCCCACTCCATCTTTGTGGAGTAAATTTCCATAATTAGCATGAGAATTGGGCTGCATAGCTTTGGCGCAGATGACACAGTAAATCAGATGAAAACAGATAATTAAAACAATGAAGCAGGAAGGAGAAAACTAGGAAGAGCTGAGAAGTGACATCAAATAAAGAGATGTGAAACAGATGTGCTTGAACCTGAGCAAGGATATGCTTTGGGATAAATGAAACAGACAACAGCACATGAGGCATTTTTCCCTGGAGAGCTACCGAGGAGAAAAGTGCTTTAAAGACGAATTTAAATTCTGAGAATATACCATAGTTAGTATGATAACGTACGCATTAGGCACTGAGAGAGACCAGCACAGAAAATGATTCACAGGAAGAAAAAGAGAAAAGGTATTCAAGAAATTGGAATGCCAGACAGAAAGCAGAAGCTTTGAGATTGTGCAGACTTGGGAAAGCTGGACCCTAACTGAAGGCAAAAAGCACATCAGTCTTCCTAAAAAAAAGGAATTACAATAATTTGGACTGCACTTCAGTATGATGTAAATGGGGTACTGACATGCTTAGCGTTAGATGCAGTGTCACTAAAACATTGCTTGGACATTCTTGTCCTTCATTTTACTGCTGTGACAGTGCCACAACTCATGAAGCATCACCACAAGGATCCTCTCTCTACACTGCCAATGCTTTCATCTTGCTCAGGTCAGATCCTGGCAATGTTAGGCCAGCACTCCATTCTAATATTCAGGTACCCTCCAAACTACCTCACTTAAATCCACACGAAACATAGCTCTTTCCATCCCGGTTTCAGGAGATCAAACAGTCATCCTCTCTTATCCTACTCATGGACAGAAACTTGTGGTCCTCCCCCACTCTGAGCTCATCTTTTCTATCAAAACTTACAACCATGAGATTGACTATTCCTCACTTTTCCCAGTTAACAGCAGCAGATTCATCTTCCAGACTAACACCTGCCTCTCTTGCTTTCCCTCATATTTAAAGTTAACACAGTAAACTTTAAACAAAGCTTATATTATAGTTAAAATCTTTAAATATAGTTAAATTTTAAGTTTTAACATAGCTAACATAGTAACAATCTTCAAAATATCATCTTCAAAATCTCCCCTGGAAACCTAATTCTGTGGTGCCCTGCAACACATGCTCATCTGACTGTGGTTAAGTGAATGTGCACTTTTGTTCCTCTGTCTTCTTCCTACTTTTTATTTCTACTTCTACGTGTTGTTTTTTTGTTGTCATCTTATCTCCCCAACCCTCAAGTGAGTTTGGAGCAAAGTGGGGCTGTGAAGCCATCTGTCTGTCTGTTCAGTCACTGTACTGCAAAGAGAAGTCCTCCTACATATAAAGCCTTCACTATGGACAGGGCTAGGAGCTACTTGCTCTCATTACCATCATCTCCAGGAAGGCTAGGAGACATCTGTTGAATCTGCATAATAGCCCTGACTTCCATCTGCCCTTTGTCTTTCCAGCTGTAGAGACCCGCCCTGATCTCTCATTAACAAAGTAAAAATAATGATACTGTTTTGTTTTCCCACCTCCAGGCAGCTGCAGAACCTTCCCTGACCAATTGTGAGCCAAGTTTCTTGTCCCTGGAGTCCTAATGCTTGAGAAACCCACTAAGCAGCCTTAGTTTGCAGTCTTTTTGCCTTCTGCTCTGTGCTTTTCGGGCAGCTTAATCTGGGGTCAGCAATGGAGAGAGATGATATGGTGTGGGGGAGATGATACAGACTGAAATCACAGCAAAGGAATGCAAAGGAGAGAATGTCAATGGCAGAGGAACAAACTAGATACTAGGTAATTTCATTTCTCAGCTGTGTATATCGGTATTGCTAGATCTAGCAATCTAGCAATGATCTAGCAATACTAGTATGAGTCGCCCTCCCTGTTCTGGATCCCAGTGTTTCTCTTTCTTTACTGTAATGGCCTACAAGGCTTGGGCTCCTCAGAAGGCTTTTCTTGGCTGTCTTGGCTTTAAAAGTTGTTGACAGTGACAGCCCTGGAGCTGTTGGATGAATAACATAGCTGGCAAAGGCTGGCCCCCTTCACTAACTTGGCCACAGACCCCTCCCATGCAGAAAATATGTGGGATTTACTAATGGGGGTAGCTTTACCTGGAGAACCAGGTACATAGTTGCTAACAGCTTTGCTGCTTTCTAAGCCCAGACAAATTTCTGGGGACTTTGCTGTAGTTGTTTTGTCCCCATAGTGTCGCTTGGAGACAAGACATGGAGCTGACCAGAGCATGGAGAATAGTATTCCCCCAGATCACAGAAAGATTTCTTGAGGCTGCATTCCGCAGACAACCTCATGGAAAAAGGAGGGGAGGGACTGGGAATTAATCACTCCCACTTACACTAGGGTTGCATCCTCACTGGCAGATGGAGCTTTATTTCCATTATTTTCTTGGAAGTTTGGAGGTTTATCATCAGATAGGATTGATGGCCAGACCATGAGTGGGTGCTGCAGCTCTGGAAGCACAGCGCCAGGAGTTCCTTGTCTCTGCTCCCAATGAGGCTGGGGCAGAGTCCCCCTCAGCTGTCACACACACAAGGACATGACCTTAAAATAACAATTTTTCAAACATTTTTGAGGAATAAAGATTGCTGGCAGAGGATTTGAGGAAATCTAAATTTTAGGTGAAGACAAAAATTCTGTGAACCTAGCTTCCAAAAAGATTTAGTTTGACCATATCTTTAACCTGGGGATGGATTAAAAGAAGAGAAGTTTCAGTGACTAATTCCTATAGGGTCTGAAATATAACAGGTTATTAAACACACAACCCAACAGCTGCAGAATCTGACAGAGACATTGTTCTCCCTAAGCACTCGGTAATGGAGTATTTCAGATGATTAAATAGCTAATAAAATCAGAGTCTTTTCTAAGCAGACGGATACCAGCAATATTCCAAAGGTAATTATAGATTTCTATCAAAAAATTTTTGACTCAAAGTATTTATTCTCAGGCTGAAGCTAATACCCAGGTCTCAGTTAAAGAGAAAATATTTTAGCCACTATTTAAGAGATTTCCAATTTGCTCTACTGTAGTGGCTTCCAATTACAACCAATTTCAAGGTGCAAGTTTTCAGATTGAGTATGCCCTTTTTCAAGGTAAATCCTCACCAGTTGTCACATAAAACTAGTTTTTCCATTACTCATGTTCTTATGCTTTTTGGCAGCTCAGGGATGCCTATTTCCTTTGCTTCTTCTTGGGCATTAGACAGTTGTGATATCTGTACCTCTGTAAAGTTACAAAGTGGTAAGAAAGGGTCAGAGGAGCAGAAAACAGTGTTAGGGATGCTTGCAAAAAAACCACAGGAGAATTCCTCATGCACAAAATTATTCATTTGCTTCTTTGTTATTATTTCTGCCCTTTTTTTCCCATTGGGATCCTTTAAGATCCCTTACTCATTCTCTGTGAGGGCCACTAGAAATCCAGAGTATGTTTTAAAATCTTGCATTCTCAGCTATGCCAGCTAATTCACAAGCTGTAGAAAAAAAAAGTTCTTTACATCTGTAACTTATCCCATTATCAAGGAGGAGCATGCAGCAGAGCTTGTACTCACACTGAAGCTAATTTATCTCTACCTCTGATTATTTTTGCCTGGTTTATGAAAATGTAATGGATTTTCATTTCTATTTAGTTGAGCCAACCACATCATACTGCATTGTCCATGTCTGCTTTGCTTTGCATTTCTTAGTGTCACCTCCTATGCGGACTTTACTAACTACACGTCCTGCCTCAACATACTCCTTTCTCCTCTTTGAAACCCAATCTTGAGGACTCATTCCTGTTGTAAGAACTGTGAGAAATTAGAGGGCAATGGCACAAGTGTAGAACAGTAGAAGATATTTTAAATATATACAAAGAAAAGATGTTGTTGCATTCTTCTCCTACCATTTGGGTAGCGCTGCATTTCTCAGGGAAAGCGTTTCCAAGAAGCAGAGTGTTTCTGGGTGCCTGTGTGTGGCAACTGGGCTGGACGAAGAGCACTGGGGACCCACTGCAAATGTGGCTGCCTCTTCCATCTGTGGTTCCAGCTTTGCCACCCCTGGGGAAAAGGACAGCCCCTGCTCACCCAGAAAATGCAGCAAGGACACGACTGTGACTAGAGCAGCGTGGGCAGCTTAACCTGCTTGGGCAGTGCTGAGAAATGCCCTCACACATTTCATGTCCACACATTTCATGTCCACACATAGTAAGACCCACATAAATATGCCAGATCTGAGTTCCAACCTGCTAGGATCAAAGAGGACTGCTGGTGGTCTCTATCAGGCTGATGAGATGCAGAAATATCAAAACCACAAGCAGGACTGTCTTTATCCATCCCTTATTCCCAGGAAGATCAGTCTCACAAGCTAATTGTAAATAAAGGATTCCTGCAGCACGCAGGGTCAGAGGAGGTTGTTGCACCATGGATGCAAGCACGGGGTGTGTTACAAATCACTGAAAGCTGTAGAGTTTACTGCAGACTTGTGCAAGTACTTGTGTGTACAGGATCCGACAGGTTTTGAAGGCTACGACAATGCATATTAAACTACATATTCTTCTGCATCTAAATGTGATTGCCTGGTAAATTGAGAATTAGGTCCAAGTCAGAAATTTGAATCAAAATCCCAATTTATATGACAGAGTTCAAGGAGACATGTATTTTTTTTTCTTTTTTTTAATTTCCAGCTATGAAAAGAGATGCTAGCTGCTAAATGTTTACTTAAATTTTTAAGGCACTTTCACTTCATGCTGTGCTTATATCTAGGGTTTTGTTCCCATTTCTAGTGAAATTTAAGCCTAATAAAGAGTATTCTAACCTCCATTTATTGCAGTAGCCATGAGCTAGCTAGATCTTTTATTTCTATTGTCAGTGGCAATAAGAAATTGGTGACAAAAATGACTATTGTGGGTGTAACTGCAGTGTTATTTATAAACAGCTAGATGCAGAAGAAATGCAATTTAAATTTCATTGTGAGCAATATTCAATTCTAGAGCTCTCTAATGCACAATTCATAGCTGTTTAAATTGTAGTCATTACTCTCATACTGCAATACTTTTTGTCATGACAAAGGGAAATTACTTTTCTGTCAATTACTTCTGCAAGATTAGTTAATTTACACTTGCAAAGAGTATGGAGCAGCATCTCAGTTCCATGGAGATGTTTCTCAGAAGCATTTGGCAATTTAAGGTTTGGGGAAAAAGGTAAATGGAAATCACCTTCAAAATGTAAAAAAAGGACAGTGCATACATCCCAAGGTCTCCATATACCAATGAAGAGCAGCAATGAAGAGTAGATATATCACTGACAAACTGCAACCTCTGTGCTGCAGAAAACTGTACTGAGGACCTGCAAGAGGAATGCTGCTCTTTGTTTCAGTACTGAGCAGCCACTGATATCACCAGCAGCATTTGAAATCACTGCTCCTGACTACATGTGAGCTGTGTGAGCAAATTGTCTCTATAAAACATCCTTCCCTTTGGCATCTCCTTCTGCTCATATCTGTGTGTTTGCCTAATCCATGTTGGAATGGAGACAGCAAGAGCACAAAACATGAGGGGGAATGTTCTTTTTACTTATGTGCTTGGAAATTCTGTGTGAGCTTCAGCATGGCTGGCTTGGGTAGCCACCTGAGGCCTCACAGCTCCTGACCTGAGCAGCACAATTTAAGGTGTAGAAGTTTAATGCCTGAAATCCTTGGAGGGGTGATGGAGTAACTGAGTGCAACATTGCCTGAGAGACAACACAATGCTCTTCCACCACACTTCGAAAACTGCTTCAGGAAGGTTCTGCCTTCTTTTTCCTTCGTGTGTCTCCACACGCCGATGTGGCACTGAGGGATGTGCTTCAGTGGTGGGTTTGACATAGCTGGGTTAATAGCTGGACTCAAGGACCTTAGAGGCCTTTTCCACTAGTTCTGTGATTCTATGAATGAGTGCTTGAGCATCACCTGGGATCCCTCTCGCTAGGATCAGGACGATTGTGGGCAGGAGATGCAGCCGTGCCCCCTGCAGCCTGTGCCATGCTCTAGGCGGTGAGGGCACTGGCTGTGGGCCCGGCAGGACATGGCACTGTCCCTCCCTGGCCTGCAGGGAGTCACACCCTCGTATTCCACACAGAGACAGCAAATCTTCTCTTCCCTCCATGAAAATAGCGGAAGAGCCTTTGGAAAATGGGGCCTTCGGAAAATGGGGCTGTCGGAAAACGGGGCCTTCGGAAAATGGGGCCTTCGGAAAATGCGGCCTTCAAGTAAGGCCTCAGATTGAGCATGAAGAGTGGGTGGGATTATACCCTCCCTCGGCCCTGCAGCCGGGCAGGGTGGCTTCAATCAGCTCACAGCTGAGGTCAGGGGTGTATTTAGTAAGTGGAGCAGAACAAGTGGAGTGCAGACACACAGCGTGGGTGTACTGTCATGCACTGCGTGCGGCTGGCACGGCGCAGCTTCACCTCTAGGTATTATCACAATTAAAATGATGAAATAGCAACAGCACAGGCGTCCTCGACAATGATGCTTGTGTTTAGGCATGCCAGACTATGCCCAAACTGATACCCCATTCCTGTACCGGCATCACAGCTCTCACGGAGTTTTGCAATGTTTTAAATCCTAACCCCAACCAAATTCCAACAAATGCAGTCACAGTTCTCCTTCCTGCTCCTGCTCTCTTGATACAATAAGGGGCAGAGCATCCTTATCTTTCCTCCCCAGCCTGAGCTGCCTGCAGGTGCTGTTGCTGTGCTGTGGTGCAGAACGTTTCGAAGGCAGAAATTACAGAGGCGGGAGTTCTCAGAAGAGTTTACAGAATGTTTCGGGGCACTTTAATCATATGTTATTTCTGTTCCCATCAGGTTTAGTGGATTTGCAGCACTGCTCAGCCCAAAACTAGACTCCGCTCCAGCCACCCATAAAAACTTTAGAAGGTGTTTAAAAATCGTGAATGTTTATGTTGCCTTCAATTATTTTCCATTTTAGTTGCCTGGATTTTCTTTTGAGACACATTTTCTTGGTTTACATCAAGGCTACAATCCTACCTTGCACAAAAGATAAATCCACATTTTTTTCCAAAAATTAGAATTAGAATTAGGTGGGCCTAAATTCTGCAGGTTAATAAAGATAAGTATGAAGACATGAACAAAAGTGTAAGGGTATGAAGGTGTAAAGGTATATATCAGGGTATAAACATACAGATTGGAATTTTAAAAGTTTCATCCTGACACAATGACAGACAATATCCAAAATTATTTTCCTTTTTTTTTTTTTTTTTGCTAAACTCGAAAATATTAGTTTCAGTCCCACTTGTTTTCTCACAACCAGTATTTAAATGCCTCCTGTTTAAAATATACTTAATTCATCCATTTGTATCACTACAATAACATGCCAGGAAAGAGCTCTTAGCCCTTTATTCGTAGAGGGACAGAAAGAAACGCATCAATTTCTGGGTCTATATGATATAAAAACCGTTGATAAAAGTAGGGTTTTTTATGATGTCTTGATATGCCACTCACTCTGCTGTAATTTCAGGACATAATGCAGTGGCACTAAAGCATCTGGGGTTCAAATTCTGAAAAATCCAATTGTGGTTGTAAAGGTTTTGGGATTAACTGTGTTTGGGATCCCTCTAATTTTTCTGGATAGAACCAGAGAGCTTGTGGTCTGGGTTGCTCAGCAGTACACCTCCCTCCAGCCCTGCACATTCCTCTTACATGTGTGATCCCAAATGATGCCCTGCCTCTGACATATGGATACAGTTGGTTTTTTTTTTTCCTCTGAGAACCCACAGCCAGCAATTTAATTAAGGTAATTTAATTTGTCTTCAAAACAATGTGTTGTGCATTAATTAAAGTAACTTAATTTGTCTCCAAAACAGAGTATTATTCATTTACCCTATGGCATGAAACACATAGCACAAAGGGCAAAAAACATCAGCGGTACATGACTCTTACTCATACCCTCATCTTTCCCCTTGACAGCTCTTGTGCTTTCTCATTTTCAGCTTCAAGAAGCATTTGTGTTGTATTAGCACCAGTCTGTTTTTACAGTGCTTTCCTTTGCCCTGTAACTCCCTTCCTTTCACACACTGCTTCTGGACAGCTTCTCTCAGGTGACTCAAAGGCCCCAGTTTTGCAAAGCTTTTGTGAGAATATAGTGTGATACTTCTCAGTCCTGAAAAAACAGTGATATTAGTAGTGTTGCAGCCAAGGTGTTATCTTTTGGCTCCACAGACCTCCTTGACTTTGTGGACTCTTTCGTATGCGCTCACCTCTCTTCACCTGCTTGACCACTTTCATAACCCTTATTGACTAAATGCACAACAAATATCCTCATCTCACAAATGCATATGTGGAAGCAGAATATTCATTTTAAAAATAAAAATAGCAAGCACATTTTTCTGGTTTCGTAGTGGAACTACTTATTCAAAAATTAAAGCCTGTGATATATACCTATTATCAGAAAGAGAACGCTACAGAACACTAAATACTTATAAAAGGTAAGATTTTATAAAACTTTACATTTTTGATAATTGTTAAACTTTTTTCATTAAAGTTTTGTAGTTACGCTGCATACATCATGTGAGTATTTGGTAAGGTAAACTTTGTGCCCATACCGACATAATTTAGTAAGTTATTTTTGATTAATAGAGTGCTGTTGCTGAGAATGTGCCCACATAGCACAAAAATATCTGATATGTAGTGATAAAAAGTACTTCAAAAGAAACTATTTTAGCTACAGTTCAGCTGAGCCTTAGCTTCATCTAATCCCCACTTCAGTGGTAGATATGAGCCTACTTCATTCTAGGAACTTGGGAAATACCGAAGAAGAACAGGCCTGTTGGCTTTGCTGCTGTGTTTATTTCTTGGTGACACTGAATGTTTAGAGACGTGTGTGTTCCTGGAAGACCTCACAGCAGGTAGCATTTGTAATGAACTCCTTAAAAATCTGAACATACCATGTTTTTGTTTGCCCTTCAGAGTAACTAGGAAACCAGCCTCAGCCCAGACCCTCCCCTTTGGAGTCCTCCCCTTCAGATCCTTTTGTAGCCTTGGCATTTCCAACTAGCTGAGATGAATTGCTATTGGTAAAAATATTACAGGATTCAGGTTTTATCTGCAGCAAGAGAGGTATAAACTGGATATTTCTGACCAGCAATATCAGTCAGAGCTGGCTCTCCCGTTTGAAACAAGACCAACTTATGCCTTTGGGATGAACTTCGGGAAATAGGAGAGAGCCTGCAGATAGCCATACAAAACCTCTCCTCTCTGTAGTGCAGCAGCTCTGGACTGTCCTAGCATGCAGAACAGGGAAATCAAAACGGTCGCAAGGAAGCCCCACCTATAATACAAAATAATCCCATTAGTCTCTCTGAGACAAAGACCCGGGAGTTATTTTGCTGGGTAGGTGGCCATGGGAACAGTGTGGTTATCATCACCCAACAGAGACGGAAACCAGAAGTTTCTCTAGGAATGAGGAAGCAGCTTCCAGGAGTATCACAGAGAGCAGCACTTTCACAGCAAGAAGCCAAGCTTCCTAAAACAACATCACCACTACAGAACACCATAAACATAAAAATTATCAAGGAAAACCTAAAATTTTTCTGAGTGAGAGGAAAGAAGATAAAGAGTAACACATACTTTTCCTTGTTTGAGATAGATGTCAAAGGGTTAGACAAAGTATGAAGGCACATAGCTGGATTTAGCTTCAACCTTGAATAGATTGAAGACACAAAACTGAAGTTCATGGAACACAAGTGAGATTGCTCTGTTTAATCTTTTCTTTTGGAACAAGCTGCAGGTGAAAGCACAACTGAGAGCTGGCAGGACCATCCTTCTGCTAGCAACATGCACAACTGCAGTAGCTCTTCGTTTATCTCCTTGCCCAGCCTGGCAGCGATGGCAGCTGTATGTATTGAACCACATTCCAACTCACACTGGAATGAATCCACGGTCATATCATTGACTTCAATGAAGTTATTCTTATTCTTGCTTGGCTAGCTGAGAATCTGGCCCATTCTATCTAGGTAGCAACATCTGATAGAGAGAACACTGCCAAATTAAGGGAACAAGAAGAACCAAACTATGTCAAGTGAAGAGGAAATATTTTATATTATAAAGATTATGGAGGCCCTTTAGTTTAAGGACTTTACCAGCATTTAAAGGACAGTTGGCTTAAATGCATTTCTCTATATGTCTAGATTTTCTTTTAAGGGTCATTTGCTATTTTAGAAAGTGAAAAGAAAATGTATTGATTTTAACATTATTGTAATAAAAATGCTGCAGTTTGTCCAACACAGAACACTAATTCATTATACATCTATGAGCTGCAGTCTGGACTAAGATGTCTTCCATTTAGGATTTCCTCCACATCAATTAAGAAGGCCTCTTTGGCTAAAATGTGTTGAGTTCCATGATTTCCTCTGTGGGAGCACTTTTCTGTTGGTGCCAAATTCAGTTTTGGGAAAAACACTGTGTTTTGCTCTGCTGGGAAAACCCAGGGTGTCCCTGCTGTAGTGACTAATAAAAGAGAGAGAATAGGAATCAAGGTAAGGGAAATTTATCAACACTGTATTATTTCTAATAATTTCAGATTAATTCACAGTATGGCTTGACGATACAGTGTATCTGACTTCAGAGATGCCAGTGGTGTAGCAAAAGCTCTGCAAAGGATGATATAAGAGCAGCAAAAAGTTACAGGTTTACTCCAGAAGTTCATTTGTTAAAGAAATATTGACTTTACTTTTTAGCAGGCAATGGACTGAATTGCCTCACCGCCGCTTGTACGAAGTTGGTATCATCCCATGTTATGTGCTCTGACTAATGCAGCAGAAATGCACTTGTATGCCCACACCTCCTCTGGATGATGTTTGTGTTGCTGCATGATCTGGAGGCGCCCAGATGGAGAATGAGTGGTGATGGATCCACCAGGGATGGGGTTCCTGCTATACCTAGTTAGCAGTAACATGCCATTTACCCACAATTTTCACTTAACCTTTGGATTTCACCTGAACCCACCAGAATACAAATGCATAAACTGATGCAACACACTCGCCAAGAAACAGAAACATGAAGTTTCTTGCTTACTAGGGAAAATGCATATTAAATTGAGAAGGGTGTTGGATTGTTTTGGGAAGCTAGAAAGAGCTGTGGAACAACCCAGTCAGGATTTAAGACAATTTTTTTTTTTTTAAGAGCATGTATCTCAGCTTGTACTAACATTGAAGTGAATCAAGAAAAGTAGTACATAGCTCTTTTCACAAGAGATTATATATAAAATAACACCCTAGTATTACAGGGGTCATTTTAGACCATTCTGGACTGTTCCCATAAGGAACTGAAAATATCACAAGCCTAGAGTTGCAAGCTGCCTGTTCAGGTTTGGGCTCCTGGTCTGGGTATCAAGCCCTAGAGCTCTCCCACAGAAATACATTTCATTATTCCTATGCAAGAAAGAGCAGGTTATTAATGTTTCAGCTGCAGAAATGATGCTCCTGTGCTAGTGCAATGTATCTGTTAGAATTAGTTCTGTAAATCTGCATCATAATGGACAATATTCTCTTAAACTAATTTCCTGCAATCATCGTTAACTGGCCAGCTTTCTAACACCTGGTACCAACAGATTTTTCATCCAGCAAGTGCAGTGCCACACAATGGTAACAGCAGGTTTTTATCTAATCCCTCTCCATACACAAGCAAACATCAAATGTGCCTGTAACAAAGACACACAGACCAGCCTGACATTCACTGATAACTCCCAGGAGATTCTCCCTCAGTACAACTAGTCCTGCTCAAACAGATTTTCCAGTGGAAAACATGATTTGAAATAATTTCCAACTAGACTAATTGCACTCACTTGAAAAGAACATCCTTCTCCTCCTCAGTGCACACATTTATTAGTCCAGCTGTAAATGCAGCTAACCCTTTGTGAAGTTTTCCAAAGCAATAATTATTTCATCTTAGGACAATTCACAACAGCTTGCTCAATAATGAAGTTATGCAGATATATATACTTCATGCAAAGTTGCACACACAGACACACACACAAACAAAATAAAAGTTAAAAATAAAAATAAGAAAAAGTAGGCATTGAAAACTGCTTTTAAATTCCACTCACAGTTTTGAAGTTCAAGCATAAAACTTCTTGCTTTGCATCTGTAGCTCCAAGCTGTCTGTAAAGATAACACAGTCCATCAGATATCCTGGTTTTGTTTTCTTGCATAAAAATATCATCTGTGACAGGCACAGGAGCTGACTTCAAGGACCAGCCCCTTCTGCGTAGCACACCAATCGGGAGACCCTGGGAGCACATGTGGAATGCTGCTTGCCTGCGCGCCGGTCACGGCCACGGGCAGCATCTGCTGTGTGGGACACGGCTGCCAGATGAACTCGGGTGTCCGTGGGACATGGGGCTGGAGGTGCCATGGTCCCCTGGGAGTGCCCAGCCCAGCCGTGGGAGGCTTTTCACAGAGCACCTCAGTGCCACTGCTCCTGCCACACCAGCCGTAGGGATAGCAGAGCCTGAGGCCAGGCACTGTGCCTTGCTCCTTCTGGCAGTATTCTTTAATGTTTTAATAAAAATAATCTCATTTACCATTATATTAAATGCTTCTTCACTGTTTCTCTTCGTTGCTATTTTAACCCCATTAATGGCTTTATATTCCAAACCTCATCCCTGGGAAAACATGCCTGTGGAAAAGTCCTGGGCACTGAAAGCACCTCATAATAGGGGGGCTGGCAGTGCTCCTAACCCTCTGGGTCAGCCTCACCTGGGATTTTCTCCCTTTCCTGGTGCTGTAGGGCTGTCTGCCCTCAGGCTCCCTGCTCCTCCTGCCTTTGCCACAGCTGCCCGGCTGTGCTGTGCAAGCTCCCCACATGCAGCTTTGCTCTGTGCCTGTCAGTCAGAGAGGTCATTTTCATCTTGCATCCACTTAATTTGGCGACACTTAAATGCAAACTGCTTAGAAATCATATTTAGGGACACAGACCCCCAGCTTCCCTGCTCCCTGCATGCTCAGCCTCACACAGAACCGGGGTGAGAGGAGTGCGTGTCTGCTAACGCGGGCTGGGAGTGCAGCAGGAACGCAGAGCACAAAGCCAAAACTCAGGCCATCCATAGGTGAGCGTGATGAGCTAACATCTGTGGATCTGTTTTCACTCCTGGAAGTGCAAGTCACAACATGCTGGGAAGGGAAACCAGTAAACACACGGTGCAAAAGCTGTGCCTTTTCCAGCTGAAATAAGAGACCCAAAGGCCTTCCCACCTCGCACCTCTCGTAACCTCAGTGCTGGCTTTATTAACTCAGAGTAGCAGATTTACTGGATCAGATAGTCTGACTTTTGCATTCAAGGTGCAGGTTAGAGTGGACTGGCTGTGATAAAAACGGCTGTCTCTAGTCTGTGAATAAATTGATTGTTTAATTAAATTAATTTTGCTTCTAAACTCTAGTTTAGCAGATTAGTAATTCACGAAAGGGTCATTTTACAATGTTTTCTAATGATGGATTAACCAGGCTGGTTAAAAACCCAGACAAAGCTCTGTTTTCCACCCTCAGAAGCCACTGGCTTCCCAGAGGAAAAATTCCCACAGAAAGTCACCGAGACAGGACGGACTTTGGTCAGTGAACTAAGTTCCCGCCGGATTCAGGGTGGAATTTCCCATTTCCAGAGGCTAAGGCCAGCACATCCCAAGCAGGAAATAACTCTCCGTTAGCAAGAGCCAAGAACCTTAGTGGAAGTGCTTTCTTTCATCAGCTGCCGGTGGGGCGGGGAGGAGCGAGAGGGACCGTCTTTGGCGTGTGTAAGGACTTTTGCAAATCTACAACAAGGAGCGCACTTGTTTCCAGTTCCAGCCGGGAACATTTTGTTCAGAGGTTTCCTTGCTGGGAGCAGCTGGGGCAAGGCTGGCCGGAGGTTTTCCTGCCTGATCCTGGTTCTGCACCCAGGGCTGGGCAGAGGGGTGGAGTTGGGTCAGCATGCCTGGCTCTACCTGGGGCCGGGACAAACTTTCACCCTCGTTTGCTGCTGAAGAAGATGCACCATCTGGCAGCACTTTGGAGGGAGAGGCAGAGGAAAAAATGTTGAGCCTTGTAAAACGGGTATTTCCACTGTGTCTGAGACCTTGCTGGGGTGATGCAGGGGAACCTGAACAGAAACCTTCCTGCACAGCCAGGGCAGAGACCTGTTCAGAGGCTGCTGTTTCTGCTACCCCAACATCCTCACCGGCTTCCAACAAAGGGTCTTGCTTCAATTTTCTTTTTTTGATCCTACACAAGGTCAAACCTCCCAAAGAGACAGCTTTGTCCCTTCCAGACCCATGCCCACATGGTAGTGACAAGTGCGACTGTGAATCTGCACTGGCACACGGGAGAGCTGCCTGGGCCCTCTGCCCGTGGGTACCTGTGGTGGCTGCAGAGGGGGAGGCACAGGTGGCCCAAATTTGCATTGGGCCTTGGAAACTCAGCCTGATAGATGGTGCTTAAAATGCAGCCAAGCCGGGTTTGAAAGCTAAGCATGTACACATAAATGGCTGAGATTTAACAAGTCACCTTACCACAGCAGTGCGAGATGGACAGTCCTGGCATCTGGCTCAGCCTATTTACTTACCAACACTTTCTTCCCTGCAGGATAGGCGTGCCATCCCTTAATTCTCAGCTCTATTGCAACTCACTGACCTGTATTTTTCTTTGACTCCATAACATGTATCTTTTTTCCTCTCCTTTTAGTCTTGATTATGCCTGACTGTGTCCTACCAAATTTCTATCCTCGGTATTTACAGCCTGCAAAAATTTGTAGGTTTATCACATTGTCTGTGAGCCACCGCTTCACTAAGGTCTACGTATATTTTTTCTCATTAAACTGTTCCTCCAGAACCCGTATTTTTGCTGCTCTTTCCTGCAGAGTTTGCAGAATTTGTTTGGTTTTAAAAGACAGCAGACGGAAGTTTAATTCTGTTTTCTTTAAAGAACAGCAATAGCTGGATAAAAGTAAATGCATATTAAGGACAGTTTCAGGCATACTTGCATTTG
Organism: Origma solitaria; assembly: GCA_013397895.1. Classification (NCBI taxonomy): domain Eukaryota; kingdom Metazoa; phylum Chordata; class Aves; order Passeriformes; family Acanthizidae; genus Origma; species Origma solitaria. The sequence continues at coordinate 2,743,157 of VZRL01004528.1, read as the reverse complement.
AGATGGCCGAGTTTAAACTTCATACTTGTTACCTCTTATTAGTCACATTTGTTTGGATAACTAGAGTTTTATTGAAACCCTGATGCTGCAAACCTTTGCATCTCCTTTCATCAAACACACTAATACAGAATTCACTGTCTGATTTAATTAAATTGACTTGCATGAAGCTCCCTGGACAGGCAGGTACATGTGTGCGCAAACAGTCGTATGGTTGCAGTCTCAGGATGAGACTTTCAGCAGTACATGGGAATCCAACTTGCATCATTGCCAGAGAAGTGGAGTCTTCTGCAGCCAAAATGGAGAGCCCAAGAGGAGCTTTGGCCCTGTCTGAAATACCTGTCCGGGGTGGCTGCTGGGTCAGTGGTCACCTGAGAAGGTTGGTACCAGTCTCTGTCTCTGTGTCTGTATCTCCTGTGCATTGCCCTGAGGCCAAAGTGAAAAGAGGCATCTGAAAAAAGAGAAATGTGTTGCAACATCCTGTGTCTCCCAACAGCTTGTGTCTCCCCAGCCTTTGCCACCACACACCACCTATGGCACAAACTGTTCTTTACTCTGCTAAGGATCCCACTAGAATCTCACTATGCTTTCTAAGATTTGGTGGGAGCTGAAGGAGAAAAAAAATAGTCTCTGGAGGGTTTAAATGAGGTGTTATTATTCATGGGAGCAGCAGGGGAATAGTAAAATTCTCCTGGATTTGTAGTCAGTCTCTGGCATTGCCCCAGATTGTTGTTTTCCAACCACTCTCTTTTCTTGGATGCCCTTAAATCGAGACTGTAACCTTAGATAAGTGAAATTCTGTATAGATGATGAGGAATCAGAGGACAGTTCAGGGCTGCCCTCTCTCTGGTGCATTTTGGGTACTTTAAGGAGGTTGACTCCTTACAGATCCTGGAAAAAAAGTTAAATCATGTACCTTTTGTATAACTCTCTCCACCAGGGGCTATTCCCTGTAGACTCTACTGTGTCTGCAATGCAGCAGCCAGAGAGAACAAGGTCTGTAATTTTAGTTTATGTATATTTGGGTTTATTTTTATTCACATGAGCTACAGCAAGCTGTAGCAGGGCTACAGCTGCAGTGTTTTCATTAAGACTGGCTTACCAGTCAAAAGCAAACTAAAGCAACTGAAAAACCCACAAGATAAAGGTAACAAAATAAGAGTTTAACAACAATATCTACTTGTCTTTGCAATATTTTTCATGGTCTTGTGGTTTAGGCCTGTTCTATGGTTCTTTTAATTTCATGAAATGTGTGGCACACTGTAAGTGTTTTTTCCCAGCTCTTGAAATAACCGATAGGCAGAGTGTTTAATCAAAAAATCTCATAGCAAGGATTTTAAAATAATATCTGAATAGAATTCAGTCCTATCATGTTGCTCTAGAATGATTTCTTAAGACTGTGAAAATGGGGAAAAACAAATTCCTATCTAAAATTCTTCTTAACTTATACCAAGAAAAGGCAAGAATACCTTCCAGCTGGTCTGATTAACAGCTAATATGTCATATAGTGATATCAGCATCACAAATATGTTTCATTTTTCCCTAGATAATTTCAGTTAGTAGCTAGAAGTAACACCCAGGTCAGAAATTAATTTTAAAAGATAAATATAATTAACTGCTGAACTGCATTTCCCTCCCAGAAACTAAGGTCAAAGTTCTGGTTTAAAAGTTTTCTTTTATTTTTTTTTTTCCCCAGTAAAATTAGCAGTTTTCAGCTGCATAAACCCAGCACTTTGAGGATGAATCCAAATGTTTTAGACTGAACTTTTGAGGGAAACTGTTTATATGAATCAGCTCAACCAGCTCCCCTCAACAATAGAGCACTTGTAACTGCGATAGCACTGTCCACTTTTCATTAACATGCAGCTATCAGTGTGGTGAGTCACGCTATAAAGCCTTTAACAACGGTTCTCATAAATACCATACACCATCTGTTAACTGAATCAAAAGGCTACATGCCAATTTCACTTTGGGAGAGAAAGGTCTGTTTTAAATTTACATCAAAAGTGTCAGGGTGCACAGATATTACAAAAAATTAGTATAGGAACATGCCATCCCACCCAATTCCCCAAAAGTACAGCTGAGAATGAAAAAAACTTTATCCAGTGGGATATTTTGACATTATACCATTTGTTCTCATTGCAAGTCAGAATTACAGGACTTGAAATTTTCATTACTCGTGTCAAAAGAAACCAATCTTTTATTTAAATATTCTTAGGAAATATGTCTACGTTAGGTTTCTTACTAAATTATATTGAAATGAAGTGTTCTGACATGCTCAAAATACGAAAAAGTTTTCTTCTGAATTTGCTGGAGTGACATGAAATACTTTGCTTCACAGCGATTCAGTTTGAGATTCCACTTGGTGACAACATCACCTCATCTTACAGGAATGCTGGCTCCTGCCATCGTCCTGTCACTCGGGCTGGACACTGATTAGGTCACACAAGAAGGCCTCAAAGTCCCCTGATGAAGCTCACTCAATGACAAACCATGGGAGACTTAACAAGAGGAAGCTTTGGACATTATCACTGCATTGGCAAACACTGCACAGTTGGAATTCAATTTCTATAAAACTCAAATAACTCAGACTGCCAAGGTTTCTTGTCTTGATATAGAAGTTAAGGGCATTTTACTGAGAAAGCGTTTGAATTCTTATAAGATGTATTAATTAGTCTAATGAAATGTACTTCTCAGAACATACTTTTCCCCCGCTACTTCTCAGTTTTCACTTTTCAGAAGTAAGCCAATTATTATCTAACCCCTTTCACTGAAGCTGCCTCGAGTCAATTATAGAGTGTGAACTTAAACTGGCTGCACTCCAGAGGTTATAGTGGGAGGGAAGGAACAGTGGAGGTGATGGAAGGACTGAACGTGACTGGAATATCCCACAGGGAGCTTGAGGTGAAGATATATTGTAGTGTGTGGGCCCAAAGGATTAGTTAGATATGCAAGAGGTAAGCAGGAACAAATCAATATTGAGAGTATAAAAATAAAATCCTACCAAATGATGTGCATCTCCTTTTCTCAAGTGAATGTTAGAAAAAAACTATTCAGAGTTTCCCTGGGCACAGTTTTAGAGCAAAGGCTACAAACTCCAGGGGGAGGGGAAGTTGCGTGCGACTTATATCTGCCCCGCTCTGAGGTAACTGTGCCCCTCAAAGAACAAGCATTGCCTTATAAATGCAAGCAGAAAACTCTACCTTCTAATTGTCCCTGTTTCTCCACCCCTACCCTGTCAGCTGGCCATTGTACTATCCCGTTTCGGGACACCAGCTTCACAAAGTACTTCACAGACTTATATCTAAAAGCCTTCCACATTCCCCATGCACAAATATTGGCCTTCAGATGTTGACACCATCATCTTTGACCAATTTTGCAAGGCACTGGCGAAAGTTTTAAAAAGGAATACTAAAGTATTGAAAATTTGCAATGAACCCTGCAAAGAAATACAAAATTTAAACAACTTCCCTCCATCGTGACAGACATTCCATTGCTAGTGATCTTTCTTTAATTACAAAACTGCAGGCAGCAACATCCTTGTGTGTTTATTTTCTGCACTGTTTTTAATGACTGTGCTTTACTGATTTACAAAAGCAGCTATATATATTCTGGCTTATTTGAGATTGGAGATCATAATGTGCAGCTATGAGCACAAAGGACAGCCCTTTTGCTCTCAGACAATTTTTGCACGGGGTAAAGCTCTTAGAAATGAAAGGGGGAGAGGATACAGAAGAGGTGGTTATTTTGTTTCTTCCCTGTTTCTTCCCTGTCTAAACACAATAGTTGAATTGAAAGCAGAGGTGAGATAAAGTGGGCATAGGATCTACCAAAACAGGGCCCCAGCCTCTGTGGGGTACATACTGCAGCAGTTCTTCAGCACCTCTGGAGGGCTCGTACCATTGTTCTTTATATTATAGGATATACTAGTCATTATCCCATTTAATGCAGTGTTCTTGCTTCCTACAGCACCAGCTTCTTTATCTAGCATAAACATTCTGGAAATTAATTGTATTTTAAAAAATTACTTGAACCAATTCAGTTTATGAAGTTGTGTTTCCATTCATCTCCTCCTTGGTCATCTCTGTCCTAAAGCAAATGCATCACAGCAAATGAGACAATTCCCTGTCATGCCCCCACACACCAGCTCCAGCACAACAGAACAGCTCTGATCCTTTAAACTCCCAACTAGACCTCCCCAGGGACAGACTTCTGGCTTGGTGCTCAGATTTCTTGAACTCACAGAGCAAGAGTAGAGCTGTGGTCTGGAGTTTGATCACTGAGTCCTGTGTTGCAGCCTGTGTGCTCCCTGAAAAGCAAAGCCCTCAGCCACGTATCTTTGTTCTTAGAGCTGAGCTTCTAATTCTGTCAAAATCAAACAGAATTCGGAATTCTTGGATCTGCCTGAAACATTAGGATCTCCTTGCTCTGCGAGTATATTAAAAACACTGAATGTGCCAGATCAGGCTCAGTCTCACCACCAATGTGCATATTGTGAGAAACACGTGTCCTTGCCGTGCTCTGGGCAGAGCTGAGCTACTTCTGCCTTTGATCCAAGCAAAAGAAGGGAAAGTGGATGCCTTAGGAGCATGCCAGCCATAGGTTCATGCACGGTGCTTGCCAAGATTGTATGGCTTTCTCTTTTTGGCACAAAATCGTGGCACGCTCTTCTCTTTTTGGCAAGTGCACATATCTTGGCAATGGCACATTTCAGGCTTGTGTGTGCTTGCAATATGCATGGAAAATGTACTGTCCCAATACCATACATGACTTCTGCAGGAATAATAATCTTAATTTTCTTTTTTTTTACTTTTTTTTTTTGCCAGAGGAGCATTCTCAGGAACATATGGTAAGCTCACAGAAACAGGGGTTGGGAAGGAACTCTGGGGTTCGCCCTGAAGCTCTATTGCCAGCACTTGGTTGGTCAGGTCAGCCATGCTTTTTCTAATTGAGTTTTCAGGACCCATTCCAAGGACGAAGATTCCACCACCACTCTCATTAGGCTCTCAAACTGTTTCCCAAACTCTCTCCTGAACCTCTCAAAACAAAATCTGTGGCCATTGCCTCTTCTGCAACTGGGCATCTTCCATTTCCAAGAAAAACTTGATTCTGTAGTCTGTGTAATACCCATTGGCATAGCTGTGGGCTGCTATTTAATCACCTCCTGGTGTCCTTTTCATCCTACATACCTCAGCATCTCCTGCAGATAATGGGCTTTAGACCCAAAACTGAACACTGTTCCACATGGGCCAGTGCCAAGCAGAAGGGATAGTAACAGTCCTTGCTACGCTAGCTCTGGTCCTTGCAGTGGAGCTGAGGAAGCAGTCTCCTTCCTCTGTAAGGAAAGCTCAGGCTGGATCATATTCAACCTGGCACCTGGGTCATTAGGTTCTTTTCACTGGGGTCAGCCTGTGACTCAGTTTCCACCCTGTTCTGGTGCAGGGATCATTCTGACACACACACACACAGGGCTTTGCCCTTTTCCTTGCTGAAGGGAAAGTGGAATGGACTCTCAAGGCTTTCAAGATTATGTTGAACTGAAACACGGGAGTTGAAAACCATCTTTTTTTGCTTCACCTCTAACTAGCATATTGTGAAGAGTTCTGTTAGTAATTTCAGAGCAAATTTTCAGTATTGAACCTGTAATGCTAACCACAAATTTCAACTAGAATTAGAGGCTTCATGCCTCTGCAAAAGTGGCAAAATTGAGCTATTTTATCTTAGAAATGTAGAATAGTTCAGGTTGGAAGGGACCTTTAAAGGTCATCTAGTCCAAATACCCTGCAGTGAGCAGGGATATCTTCAACTAGATCAGGTTGTTCAGAGCTCAATTCAGCCTGACCTTGAATGTTTCCAGGAATTTGAAGGATTTGTATTCAAGAAGAGAAACAGAAGAAATTACACAGAAAAGTGAATGACAGATCCTGAAGTAGATCTTGTTGATGTTACACATTCAGGGACAGTCAAGGTCATAGAATCATAGAATCATGGAATCATAGAATGTCTCAGGTTGGAACGGGCCTTAAAGATCATCTAGTTCCACCCTCCCTGCCATTGGCAGGGTCATTAGATCAGGCTGCTCAAAGCCCCATCCAACCTGGCCTTAAACACTGCATCCACAACTTCTCTGGGCAGCCTGTTCCAGTGCCTCACCACCCTCACAGGAAATAACTTCTTCCTAACATTTAATCTAAACCTACTCTCGTTCAGTTTGAAGCCATTCTGCCTCACCCTGTAAGAAATTTCTCTCCATCTTTTTTGTAAGCTCCCTTCAGATGCTGGAAGGTCACAATTAAGTCACTCCAAAGCCTTCTCTTCTCCAGGCTGAACAATAACAATTCTCTCAGCCTTTCCTCATAGGAGAGATGCTCCACATCTCTAATTATCCTGTTGGACTCCTCTGGGCTTTCTCCAACAGGTCAATCCTTCCTGTGGTTGAGACCACAGAGCTGGATGCAGCACTCCGAAGTGGAATAGAGGGGCAGCATCCCCTCCCTTGCCCTTCTGCCCACGCTTCTTTTGGTGCAGCCCAGGACATGAATGGCATTCTCGGATGCAATCACACGTTTGCTGGCTCATGTCCAGCCCCTCATCTCCCAGCACCCCCAAGTCCTTCTCGTCAGGGCTGCTCTTGATCTGTTCGTCCCCCAGCCTGTGTTGATACCGGGGGTTGCCCTAACCCAGGTGCAGCACCTTGCACTTGGTCTTGTTGAGCTTCACCAGGATCCCATGGGCACAGTTCTCCAGCTTGTCCAGGTCCCTCTGCATGGCATTCCATCCTTCCTGTGCATCAACTGCACCACTCAGCTTAGGACCTTCTGTAAATTTGCTGAAGGTACACTCAAGTAATTTGAGTGTTCTTGTGCATGTTTATATGCTTGAATGCTGCTGTAGTCTTTTTTTATGAATTATAACCTTATCCTGAATTTTAAAAACATGTGGCGGGATGCATTAAAATTCCTGATACATTATTTGAACTTTACAATCACACTGAATGACTTCATTGCCAATATACACTCAAATTTTGTTTCAACTCTATTTTCAATATTATTACTTCAGGCTGCTTTAGTCAATATAGTCGCATTTATGGAATCCAATAGATGGTAAAATAGAATTGGTCTTGTCATTAACACTGTCTGTCCTAGCAAGTAGGGAACATATTCACAGCTCTTTCCAGTGTCCTCACAGAATAAGATCACAGAAAATACAAGCAATTTTTTCCTTTAGCCTTCCAGAGAAGATGGCAAAAGCTGTCACATTGCTGTTTTAACCAGACTGTGGTGGTCACAAGAATAAGAAGTTCGACTGAGTGAGAGAGAGAAAGGGCTGCTTTGTTCTTAACATATCCCCTTTTTTTTCACAGAATGCTGCAGCAAGCTCAAACTCTCTCTGTATTTCTTTGCAGCAAAGTTGTCAGCAATGGTTTCTGCAGAAAATTTTAACTGTAGAAGATCTTGTATCAAATTTGTACAAATTTTATTTGCATCCATATGAATTACTGGTGCATGCAGTGATGACAACAGCATCATTGGAACATAGGCCTCACTTCAACAAAGTCATGCTGAAATACTCAAGAAATAGCTAAAAGTTGAGCACGCAGAATTTGTTATAAAGTACAGAGCACTAAGATGATCCCTAAACACGAAAAGGAGAGAAAAATTTCAAAAAAACCCCAGAAGCAACAAGCAATACTATATTCCAGCATGTAGCTTAAAACTGTAGACCAGTGGCCTTTTTACAGTGCAATTCAGAGTTCTCAACAATGTGTTACCTCTTGTACAGAATAACACCTGTCAGACTCAGCCTATTACTTGCTGTAAGAAGGATGTACAAAGAGGGAGTGCTCAGAGAAATGTGGAGTGAGAGATGTTCAGTTCTCACTCAGGTACACAATGAGCAGCAATCACAGCAGCCTACTCTGTAATCCAATTGCTCTTGTTAACTACAAGACTGCTGCATCCTCCAGTCTCCTGAAATAGCCTCCTGCAGACTCATTATAATAAGACCCATCTGCTAGATTCGTAGAAAAATGAGATGTTTTATCATCTTTAAACATAGTCCCAGAGCCACTGTCCATGTACAGTTCCTCTCTTGCTCTCTGAGATGTTACCTTTGGTATGATTTCTAGTGTCCTGGTTATTAGGTCCGTATATACAGTGGCAAAGGTCCTTTGAGATATCGCAAATTCTTTAATGTGTCATCCTTATAGCCAAGAAGTCCTTGGAGAAAAGACAAGGGACAAATAAGAAATGCAGAACATAAAATACAGAGTCCAGCTTGGGTAAAAAAGATGAATATTCTGTTTTAAACGGGATGTATCACACCAGTATGTGACAAAGTCAAAATATTTCATTTAGGGAAGGAGTGGTGAGCTCAGCTTTAAGATGATGGAAACGCATAATTAGATCCTGAGTCTACAGAACAGATCTTCTGGGTCTACTTCTCTTCCCACTGGAGAATTACAGACATGAAGGAAGCATTCAGCCCAGATTTTATGACATCTGCTCAAGAGAATGTCTTTTGATGAGGCACCAAGAAGAGATCTCATGGTATCACAACGCATTCCGATCCTGTGAGCATGTAGCATTTAACCTTTTCTTACATAGGGAAGCACATCCTTGGAGATGCTGTTCTCACCAGGCATCTCTTCTGATACAGCAGGCGCGCAACCACCAGCAGTGCTGCTTAGCTCAGCTAGTTTGACAACAGCAGAAGTTTAACAGAGAGCCCCAGGCACCTCAAGTGTTGGCCACTGAATAATTTGCCATAAGTACAAGAGCACCACCATGTGATACCTGAATGCCAGCTGGAGGAGGAGGGTGGTGGCAGTGGGCTCCTGCCATGCCCAGGGGTCCTCTGTCCTTGGGACAGTCATCACCACACAAACCTGGATGCGCCCCCTCTTTGTGGCATACTGCCTTAGCAATGTGAAAGACCGCAGAGACAAATGTGGAACAACTTAGCACTGATATTTGATCTGGGGGAAGATGTAGCACTGCTGACATTTCCTGGTGTGCATGTCTGGAAGAAGAACAACTTCCAGTGCAAGTAATGTTATACATCCATCCAAAAAGATGTGTCAGTAGTAGTAATAAATCACCTGGCTGAAGCTACAGCCACCAACCAAATGCCCATAGAGCACCACAGGATGCGAGATTTATTAAATTGGACTGCTGTAAACCAGGCAAAATCTTAGGCTATGGCAACAGATTTATTTTTCTGGGTTTTGTAGAGCTAACACCGGTTAGACAGTACAGTCTTGCTCTGCATAGCTGATCAGCCTTTGTCTTTCACTCTGTCTTCAGTAGGACCATTAAAATAGCCAGCCTGAAGTTACAGTTCCAGCACTTAATGAAAAGACTCCACATTAGACAAAAAAGAAAGCTATTTTCTGATTTTTATAAATCAGTACATTCACTCAGAGATGCCTTTCATGTTATAGCTAAATTTCCATTGCTGTGGGGAATTTTAAAAAAGTTTGTAGAAGCTGTGTTTGTCTGGTAAAGTTTAAAGGTCACAGCGCCTAGATGTTATTTGAAGCAATATTCTGGAACAACAAAAGTCTGGCCTCAGAATCATATTTGCAAAAGAAAAGTTGGCAAAGCAACTTAAGAAGTCCTGAAATACTGTCCAAAAATTTAAAGTTTTTTGACATATAGCTGTGGTCAAATCGATGAAAAGCATTTTGGAAGTGCTGGATTAATTTAAGTCCTATTCTGGTAATTATATTAGGAAAATGAAGGAATCTAGAAAATCTAAAACATCACCTCCTACTCATTTACATAGTAAAATGAGAAACCATTTGAATCCTTGCCATATTATTGAAACAAGATACTTTTATAAATTCAAATAATTAGGAAAAGATTCCAAAAGCCTTTAGGTGCCTATGGCATAGCTCAAGCAGAATTTAGATGCCTGCGTTCAGGGGAGTGAGTCACAACAATTCTGCCTGTGGCAAGCATACCTGAAAGGCACCTAAGCTGTCATCAGTAAAGTTATTTAGGCACCTAAAGTACTTCTAATGTGTATTCCCAGAGGCCTTCTTATCTTGGATGAGATGAGTGTCTCAGCAGATATTTTGTTTCACGGTGTGTTTAGGCATTCTCTAACTAGTTGGTGGGCTGCCTAGAATCCTTTGTTTATCGGGGATGGTTACACAACACCCAGACTGTGCCAACAGCACCGAGCTCAGCACAAAGCAGGGAGTTCATGTGCCTGCTGCTATTCCAAAATCATCCAAATGAACGCCCCTGTGGAATGGTGTCCATCACCTGCACTATGTGTAAGGTGAGGAACAGTAACATTACTTAACAGAGTTGTTCACACACAAGCAGCAATTGAAGTGGCTGCAGGTTTTCAGAGCTCTAAACCCCTCTCACTCAGCTGTCAGAATCCCTGGGACACGGAGAGGGAACTTCAGACTCATCTCTTGTTTCCGCCTTTTCTTTGCATCCCTTTGCTTGGCACCCTGGCTCTTGTACATCCCACAGCCTGGTGCCTAACTCTTTTCCTCAGCTGTATGAGATAACCAAGGTGAATAACCCAGAATCGCAAATTTCTCCCTCTGAGGTGGCACTGGAAAGTCAGGTTGGATGTCAGCATGCTGAGGTCCCTTGTATCTGGGCTTTTGTGACTTTTCATGCTAACATATGTGAGTACAAACCCAGATCCTGGCACCCACTTTTCCAGAAATGCTAAATAAAGACAAGGCTGTCCTTGTACTGCCAGTCATTCTCTGAGATAGTCCTGGAGACCTTATAGAGCATCAATATGCATGAAATTTTGTGATCAAAGGAATAATCTGAAACTTTGAGTTCTTACTATTTTAAAAAAAAGGAACTTCTTTTGAAGGATACCCCTTTTAAGACTAAAAGACCCTAAATGAAGCACCTTAGATCACAGCAATCTTACTAACTACACCTTCTGCTATACTGAAAATGACCTTACGAGTCTGAAATCACTACCAGGACGTTTTTAGGCACTAGACAGCATGGCAATACTCTCTGTAAATGCGAAATGTTCTAATTATAGATCAGCAGTGCAATCAGCAATACAGGAGCTGGGGCTACAATGAGAACCAAACCTCATACATCAGTATCTCAGCACTGTGGCTGGGAAGGACTGAGGGTACTTGTTCCTCTGCAGACCCACAGTGAGTGTTATAAGCAACTGAAGGAGGAAAAGAAAGGACTGTTTGCATCTGTCATCTGACCACTTTAGGATTGATGTTTTTTTCCCTTTCAGAATTAAGATAACAGCTTCTAGAAGAATGCGTGCAGAAAGATGATTAAAAATAGCACATCCATAGCAGACATACCCAGAAATGTGATTTAAAATAGCACATCCATGACAAAAAGATTTTAACACTGTGAATAAATATGTTCACATCAGTTAACACAATTTTTTCTTTCCATGAAAACACTTGAAAATTATTCTGCCGCAAAACATAAGCTACGGAAAAATGTTTATTTGTTTAGGGCAAGAAGAGGGACACAGTAAAATAAAGGTCATTATTTCTTTAGGTATCTACTATAATGGTGCTGTTCCTTGTTCACGTTTCCCACTATTTATTCTGGGATATTTGCCTACTATGGGCCTGCATACAGAAACTCAAAACCACCCCAGTGGCAGATGTCCAGGAGCAGCCTCTTTCACCTTCTCACAAAGCCCACCGTCCTGCCCACTGCTGCCTGGGACAATCATGAACCACCCCATCCTCCTGAGAAGGGACTTTCACAAGTCCAGGGACAGAGGTTGAAATTAAAGTAACAGCTAACACAGCTTCCACTGGTCCCTGAAATGCTGAGCTAATTGTGACTCTGTGTGTATCTACCTCCTGGTGGCAGCTCTTTGAGCTCTGAAGGTCACGAACACTCACAAATATTTAGCAGTAATAACCCACCAGAAATGTCAAAGCCAGGAAGTGAAATGCTACACCCACAATTCTCTATGCATTGTATTTCACTTTCACTAAAGCATAACAAAGCAAAGCAAATAGCCTCAGAAAAGTTCATTTAGCCAGTTAGAGAAAGATGGGTTTTTTTTAGTATGATACTGCCTTATGTGTGTATCCATTTTCTCTGCCTGACCTTTTGCAGATCAGCTTCTGTTGTTCAAAAAATAGGCTGTCTTTTATTCATGCTGGGTTTCCACCCGACATCAAAGAGGTTTGCATACATGGATCCAGAGATCAAAGGTGCTGATAATCTCCCGAAATCTGCTTGGTTGTGCCATTCAAATTAGTACACTGGTAAGAGTTAGCTTTGGCAGTTATGTTAAAGAAATCAGAGAGTTTGGGAAGTTTTGCTTGCAAGGTTTGTTGCCATTCAAAGGTTTGAGACAAACTCAAGTGTCAAATATCCCTAATTAGCCTAACTCTCACATTGATTTCTCTTTTTTAGCAAATAATGCTACATTTAATTTCTTTTTTAAAAAGTGAAATTGTGAACTAGGAAAAGTTTGCAGCCTTAAACAGGCACTCTCAGGCTGTTGAGGCTTGAACAGATGCACAATTCATGAACTGAAACTACATGATATAACAACTCAACCATTTATTGACTTGATGAAGCAAAGCTTGTTACTAACAATAGGCTATTCAGACCATGTCTCTTTTCTGATAAACATACCAGGACAAGAAACAATTTGGAATTCTGGTTTTTGAAATACAGATGAACCCAGTTTAGCTCTTATCAAAGATGGAAAACATTTTCTGGTTTATTCTTCAGATAATTTTGAGCTTAAAGTTGTTTTTAAAATACTTCTGCAGCTTTTCTTAGAGAAAGACATTCCAGAGCTATGGAAAAACTTTACATTGGTTCATATTTTTCATCAGTGTGCTCATTTCAAGGTTATAACAAAGTTCATCCCAAAATGATCTCAATAATTAATGTCAGTAAACATCTGTGTTCCTAATACATGGAATAGTTCATAATGTACATGACTCATATTTAATTCATTCAATCCAAGTCCTTGAATTATCAAATGGAAAACAAAAAGCATGGGACAAAACTGCTGCAGTGTTTTAAGAGAAAATCAACTTAGAAAAGCTGCAACATTCTGAATAATCTCACAATAATTTAAGATGGTTTGCAGCCACAACAAAAAGCAGTAAATGGAGATCATATTGCAAATTGTGGTGTAATCCATGTTAGATTCTCAGTGATGTTGGAAAAGCATGAATCTTTATATATGAGAAATATGAATATTGCAAAGCACATAGTTGGATGAAAACAAGTCAATAGTGATACAAATTTTGACCTCCTGATTTCGCTAGCAGAACTGGAAAAAGTGCTGCAATCACTGCATTAGAGAACAATGCACTGAATGTACAGCAGTTTAAGACCTGCTATGGATGTAGTTTTTTAATGCAAAGCAGACACTGAATTTCTTTGCATGATTAAGAGGCATTTGGGGAAGGACGCAGCTGCATAAATGAAGAATATTCAGTCAAATGACTCAGGAGGTCACTGCTGCAGAAACATGTTTTTATTTGGGTGGGAAGCCATTATACATGTGGTAAAAAAGCATTAGGACTCCTGATTTCTATTTTATTGACTATATAGACACTTAATGCAGAAGTGGAGCAACTCCAACAGGAAGTATTGGTGCACATCCGCAGAAACCCTGATGTACTCCAGAATGGAGAAAATTCTGTTGGGAAATCCCAGTACAAACTCACTTGAATAAATAAGCTTACCAAGAGCATTATATCAAAGTTTTAAATTTGTTGGTAGCCTAACTTAATTACAAGCCTCTGGATTATCCTTATGTGGAAACTGCATTAGTCTTTCTTGTGGGACATGGTTGATTTTGTATGACACATCTGAACAGACATGGAAACAGGAGCACGAGTGTCAGGATGCATCTCTAAACCAGTGGGTTGGATGTCCTCTTGAAAATCTCCTGCCTTGGGTTCTCAGTAATGTTTCCATGTGAAATCTTGCTATCAGGAGAGGAAGACTATTTTCTCCTTCCCTCTTGCCACACTCAATTGGCTGAGATAGTAGCCCAGAGTATGGGAAGCTTTAACTTGGCCCCCACATCCCACATGAGCTATATGCCAAGCCCCTGGAGAACACATTCTGAATTCAACCTTTGGGTAAATTCAGCCCAACTGAGGTGATATGAGCAGTTCCCATCCAGGCAGGCTTGGATTGCCCTGCAAAGGTGGGGTTGTGGGCTCCTAAGGCCAACCCTGGCTGCCATAGTGGCAGAGAAGAACAGTGGTGGCTTGTTGGTGGCCCATGGGCTACACTGCTCCTTTCGCTGCTCTGCCAGGCACTGAGGGTGCCTTGGCATCTCTGCTGTGGACAAAGCCTTGGCACTGAGTCCCTAGGAAAGTATGGATGCAAGGACACAGGAGTACAGTGCCAAGCTTGCTGTGCACCCCTAGTTGTAGTCTTGGCAGAATTTCCCTGCCTGCCTGGAGACTGTGCTTGGGCAAGGGGCTGGGAATCTGCTGGGAAGCAAAAAGCCACGTGCAGTTCAAGGCTCTTTGTGGTAGTGGCCAAGAACAGAAAAGCCAAAAGTGTTGTGGTGCCTGCTGCTCTGACATCCAAGGCCAGCCAGGAGGATTTCACTATCAGTCCTTAAAGAGGGACATGAAGAAGCTAGAAACCCCTCTCCCAGCAGAATGCTGTGATTAGTTCTCTTACTTCCCAAGAGATCAATTTTGGTGATTATCTTCTCTGCTGCTCTGGCTTTTTGATGTGGGATTGCAAACAAATTTCACATTAGCACTTGTGATATACACATTGCTTTAAACACAGCATTTTGTTTGTGAGATCTTGTAGTCAGACACATTTTATAAAATAAAGAATGTAGCAATGCCGTTATTTTTAAATGGATATTGCAAAGAGTATGTGGGTACCAAGGAGAACACATTTCTAATGCAGATCCTGTTTCAAATCTTATACGGTCATAAAATTCCGTAGAAGTGTCTTTTCAAATCATTACTGTTTTCTGCCTTTATCAGTTCATGAAAGCTCCAAAGAGCTAACTAAATTTATTTTGAAAGGAATTACAAATTCTGAAAAATCAATAAATACAACTGTATTCCCCACAGAACATTTTTATACTGTGCTAGACAAGGATGAAGATGCATTTCCTGTAAACTTAGCTATGAAAAAGACAGCTCAGAGACTACAATTTAATTACTAAGATATAACAAGACATCTGGGGAAATTGCTAGATTGGCAGCTTTTGAAAGTGTTTATAAAGTGATTTTACAGGAAAAAAAGGAAAGACTTAATTTTTGTATAGAGTATTTTTTTGCTAAGGAAGTTTAGATGTTTATGTGGAATGGAAAATTTGTCAATATTTTAAAACATGAAGCAAAAAAGATTAAAAACGAAAAGGCAGATATAACTCAGTGGAAGTATGCTACTTCAGAAAAGCAGGTGTCCTTTCATAGCCAAGTATTTGTTCTTCCTTTATGGCATGGATAACATTTATCGTAGATTCTATAGCACAGCATTAACACAAAGAACTAACAGTAGAAATTATCACTCTCTTAGCCTTTGAAAAATTTATTGAGCAGCAAATTTATCATCAATGACATTTCTGTATAAATAGCCTTGCTGATTTTTCTAACCTAATCATATGTTCTGTGTTCTCACAGCATTTATTCTATTATCAAAATAAGCAAACTAATCCTTGATCTTGTTTTCTCTTTGAATTCAGAATGTCTTTTTTTCCATTGTGTTTTTCTAGTTTAATGCCGGTGAAATTCCATTGAATTTATGGGCAGCTACTCTGCTATAGAACTGATATAGTAAAGTATTAAGCTTTTCTACTCAGCTTTTCTTTTATCACCTCAGATAAATAAGACTCTTTATAGGAATACACTCTATTTTTTTTTATGATGGCTCCCCCTTGTCTAGTTTGTTGTTCAGAAGCTTTAATAGATGTTTATCTGTAGTTGGGCATAATGGTTGTTCACTCCACATAGACAGATAAATAAAATGCCACCAATTTCCTTTATCCCCCAAATTCACTTCTTTTCCTCAAAATCTGCAGATACTTCTTGTCTTTACATCACACCCTAAAAGTAACTTTGGGAGTGTAACTTTGAGTGTAATTGGTCAGTGTCACCAGCTCACCTTGCAAGAGGTCTTTGCAACACCAAAATCACAGACTGTAGTTATGAGAGGCCTCGTAAGTATGAAACCAATTTAGATTTATCCCTCCAGATCCCAACAGGTCTTCAGCACTCTGATTAATGAAGGAAGTGGCAGTCAGCTGGCATTCAGAGATGCTCCAGGTTTGCTGGTTTCCTCCTAACGGTGCCACCAGCAGACAGGAGGAAGGCACAGACCTGAGGCCCATCAGTCCACGAGACAGTAAACTCCTCCATTCTTTGCACGGTGGCTTCAGGTGTTTGATGACCCAATCCTGTCCAGAGAGATCCACAGCCATCACCTGGGCCACATCAACAAGGGAAGCACAGAGTACCATGTAGGAATGATTTTGCTTCTGGATTATAATAAGTATTATGTAATCTGGCAAGATCCCTCTATTGGTGTCATCAACAGCTGTGGAGAAATCAGAAACCTTTTGATCAGAGTTGCAGCCAACTACCCTCAATTAAAAATGTGATGCACAAGGGGCAACAGTAGCTTGTCAAAAGCCCTGCAGATTCTTGACTTGGAGACCACCAAGGCTATGTGTGACACTGGGTCCAAATCATGCTGGATTTCCTGTCCATCAGTGGCTTTTGTCCTCACACAAGTAGCATCCCTAAGCAGCCAGTCATGAAAACCTCTAGCAGCTCTGTGCCACCACAGTAGCACAAAGCTGAATGAGGCAGCCGACCCCCTTGCCTGCCCAGACACAGTTTTGGAAAGATCTGATACATTCCGTACTCACATGATATTCATTACTCATTCTGAGCACAATATAGCAAGTGTTACTCCATGCTAGGGTGACTACATGTCCTCTACTGAACACTGTAATAAACAGAGTGTTATAATAGCCCTTCTTTGGCAAGAGCTTGTGTCTCTCTCAGTGGCAGTATCATCATTAAAGCTTTGCCTGTAGGTTTTAATCTCTCTGATTGCTCTTTTTAAGTCAGCAATCTTTTCTGAAGTCCATTTTCCTTCCTTGCTATGTTATCATTTATTACTGACAAAAGCTGAAAGGCTCAAACCTTTGCAAACAAACGTGGTAAGACAGTCCCCGCCCTGAAGATAGCATCATTTACTTTGGATATAGATAAATAGTTTATTCTAACTTATGGCTCCTTTATCAAAACTTTACCCACCCTGGTGCTCAGTCACCAGTGCCAGACCTGTGCCATGGGAGCAGAACAAACCCAGCCTGAGCTGTGGGGCAGGAGGGGAGATTGCAGCAGTCCCTGCCCTGCACCATAGACTGATAGTCTCATCAGAAGGGCAGTCAGTGGAAAGTGTCTGAGCAGTGAAAGAAGCAAAATCCCAAGATTTTCCCCTAGCACCTGCACTCTGTGTTGTGTTGGGTCTCCGGGTCTCACATTTCGGATGAGCAGTATCCTGGCTGTCATGATGAGGGTGGAAGTGTCTTCTCCCCCATCCCCCTTTAGCTTACCCATTAAGGCGATCTCGTCCATGATGGGAGCTGCAGTGCTGAACATTTCTGGGCACAGTGATCCCAGAACTAGGGCTCCTGTGTTCTGATTCCATGCTCAGGTTCTCCCTGTCAATGACAAGGCAGGGGACAGGAACTCTGTGAAGGTTTTGAATAGGTCCACATAGGTGCTTGGTCTGCTCCAAGATGTCACGGGACAGAAATGGCTGCTGCAGTGCCCCAAGGGCTGGAGGACAGCCAGGATTGCTGCTTGGGACTTACCAATAATGCCCTGGTCTCTTCCAAATTCAAGAGGTTAGGATCTGTCCCTGACTGCATTTCACATTGAAACTGCTTCTGTTTTAACGCTCTCATCATAAGCCAAAAGGAACTGCTCTATATACAAAATACTTGTTTCTGAAAATCTGGCCATGCTGAACTGTTGATATGACCTTTCATAAAATAAAAGGCATCTCTAAAAAATTCAGACTTTGTAAGGGGCTGAGAGGGAAACACAGGTGAATCCTGTTTCTAAAGTTCCATATTAGCAAAGAAATGCACTATTAGAGAAAAATAAAATAAACCTCCCTACAACCTTGTCATTCAAACCCTTTTTTTAGACAGCTGGCTTCACTTTCAAACAAGTTTTATAACAAGAGCAAATAAACTCAAAAAATTTGATGGTAACCGTCCAAAGTGCTTAGAGTTTTTGACATGCTTTCACATGTACTTCTTGGCTGCTCTAAACAGCAGGTTAGTGTCAACGTGAGTTTCTCCTGTCTGTTGCCCTTCTGAGTCATATCGGTCTTCCTGAAGGTCACATTTGCTCCTGCTCACACGTTCTGCAAATACAGAGCTCAGTTTCATATCGGTCAAGGCGGGGGCACTGGTAAATATGCATGTGCTGCAACATCAGAGCAGCTGTTATTATTCCAGTACTATATTGAGATTCACTCTGTCTGAATCCTGGCCAATCAAACCACGTACAAATTTTCTTCTGCTTTCAGCTACTGTGATACCATTTGGACTTCCTGTGTACTTGCAAGAGAATACAATCAAATGTTATTTACAAGAAGGTTTGAACCCTTCTCCTGGACTCCGTGTGTTCATGTAAAGGTTTTTTCATGCTTTTTTCCTTTGTGCTTTGCCCTCTAATAATGTTCTACTTACGACTGCACAGATATGATGCTTTCACTGAGACTAAAATGCTTGTCCAGAAGTTCAGAAGTTCAACCTTTCAGGTGGTACATACAAAGGCAAGAAGAAGTGCAACCTGCAGGTGCAGGTAGGAGCACCTGAAATTTTAGGTATGCATAAACTGAGGCCATTATTGGAGAGAACAGGTCCCACTCCTCACAGTAGCTGTACATTTACATAGTCTGACAAGCTTCTGGCAGTAGGCAGCTGAAATGATGAGCTGTCTCAACAGATTAAAATCAAATTCTATTGAAGAAAACAACATACAAAAATTATGTTTCTGTATAATCTGTGTGATTAAATGTTATTTGTTTCAAAGCTAATGTTTCTGTCACTTTCAATTACAGCTTTTGGAAGCTTTATTCTGCATCATTTAATCTCTTTAAATAACTCGCCTGTTCAGCTTTCTTATAGGGATCGACACACTTAGTGTGAACATTGCACTGCTACTAGGTCCTACAATAACATCATTGACTCTAATTTAAAATTACGTTAATCATATCTGCTTTCCCTTCATGTCTGGAAGTTAGAAAGAGGAACAAAATCAAATGGAGTCACATGCTAGAACTTATTTACTGGTCAAGTTATGTTGAGCAGGGTCATCTCAAATATCTGTGATAATCAGATGAAAATTTAATACTTTCTAAACAGTGACAGACATTTTTGATGGGGAACGATTTTCAAAGCTTTTGCTGAAGGACTGGACACATTTTTCTTTTGTTTTTGCCATTTCCAACTTTTGAGACAAACACTGAAACTGAGTTAAATTCTGATGAGGTTAAACAAATTACAACTTGTTAAACTAGTTCAAAACTCCTGACACAAATGGAGTTAGACAAAAAATTCCTTTATTTGTTGACAGAAGAACCTTTGAATCAAAAGCAATATAAAAACTGATCTCCATGTCTACATTAGGCTGAATATTTTCCTTTATTTGTCTAAGGAAATTATGATTTATGTGCAAAAAGGAAGCTACATTTGCAATTAATGAGTAAGCGGAAGAAAGCGGGGGAGGGAGCTTTGCTACAAACAAAAAAAAAAAAAATCTTTTTGCTGAAGGCTGCTCTCCAAGGCGAGCTCTGCCACCTCGTGGGCTTCAGCCCTCTTACATGGCAGCGCCCAGAGCTGGGGGCAGGAGAGCAGGGAATAGCAGAGGGATGGATCTGTAAAAAACCCCAAAGGAACCGGTATCTAAAACAAATTGCAGAAAGAATTTCAATAACATAATGGGTTTGAATTGTAATTATTAAAATCAGTCTCTTGGCTGTAAAGGAAATTATGTCAACAGGGTATATTATGCCAGCAAGGTATGTTGCTCTAGCTGATTTTTCCAAACACTATTCCCAGACTGCAGCTTTTAAAGCAGCAAGCAGACACAGGGCAGATACTCAGTGTCTGTATTAGTGGATCTATGGAAGTCCCAGCTCCCTGCAGGAGCACCAGGCTTGCTGTGCTCCAGGCACAGGCTCTGGCACCCTCACTCACACAGACCCCAAAGCATCACAGGTTGCACCCTGGCAGGCAGTGGTAGCAGCAGTCCCAGTCCAGCTTTGTGACCCAGATATACTTCTTTTGTAGTATTATTTCTTATTTTTTTCTAACAGAAGGCCACAGAACTGTGCAAATCACTGTTTTGGTTTTTTTCTTTAGTTTGCTGACCTAAACAGAAACCTGAATCAAGTTACAAACAAACAAGGAAAATCTATTCTCTGGTGTGAAACGAAGAGCTGGAAAGTAGTTTGGATCAACGTGCAAAACTTCTTTGACTGAAAAGAATAATTACTAAGCAGTTGAAAATACATGCTTGGTGGTTTCCAGCTGAGAACATTATTTAGTAGATGTTCCTTTTCAGAAAAGTTGTGCTGCACTGACTTTTCTTGTATTTTCAGGGGGGAATAAAACCACTAAAAAATCAAGGGAAAATCAGCAAATACATTCAGTGGCCCCCAATTTTAGCATGTTCCTTACTCAACAGCCCTGCTCAAGGTGCACAAACAGCTTTGGTCTGTGACTCGAGAGCCTAATTGTGACCTTCCTGGCTGGCAGCACCAAATGGGAGGGACTGCTTGAGAAGTGTGGGGAGACCCACTGTTGGGTCTTTTTATTAGAGAGTTTGATTACTATAGGCTAAACAAACATGACCAGCTCTCAAAGGAAGTGGTTCTTTTGACATTTCTCTGCGACAAAATTAAAAAAACAATGAGCTGGAAGAAAATTCTCAGATATATCCATATGGCTTTGATCATTTAAGGGTCCAAAGTATGCTGAGAACTTCAAACATTGTGTGCTTTTGGGAATTGTAACATCTTGTTATAAGATAAATCTCTGAATTTCGAGCATTTGACAAATGGCTAATGAAAACAAGGAGCTAAACAAGATGTGTACAAAACATATGGCTCAATTTTGTTTCTCAAGTGACCAAGCACTTGGGCAATTTTGCCTGAATTACTGGATGTCACTGTGATAGAGTTAAAAAACAAGGGAAAAAATGTGCATTTCAATAGATGTTAAGCAATGTACTTGGAATGACATTTATCTATCATATATTTTTAATGATAAATTAAATATACTGAAGCATCAGAGATTCTAGGTGACTTTGCTATTATAACTGCTTTAGTGTTGAAGGCACATACAATAGTTAAAGAGTAGCAGCAAGTAAGGAAGATGTGATTCTGTTTCATTTATTGATGAATCATACTTCCTTGATGGGGGCTAGAAACTAGCCACACTTCCATGATGATACAAAAATAGGAAACTCTATGTTTCTACTAAATATTTTTAAATGAGCAGTGTTTTTTTAATAAAATAGTCATATACATTTCTGAGGTAACCCAGATTTTACTGTTAACTGTACAGAGTTTACATTATATTTTCTTACATTTATTTTTATAATATTCATTTAATGATATGATTGATGAGATGGTTTTGAGGGTGAAAAAGTCATGTAAGTAGCTTGGATAAGGAATATAGATATTTATTTACCATTAAGCAGTGGCTGCAAGAACAAGTCTCTAAGAGGTGGAGCAGAAAGATAAAGATCTCCTGTAAGAGCTAACAAAAACTTATAATTTGATTTCAAGTCAAGAAAAAAAATCCTGAAGAAAGCCTTTTTCTTTCCTAGCACCACCAACAGCATTTATTATATATAGGAAAGTTGTATTTTTAATAAGCTCTGCACACTGTATTTCCGTCACTGGGATTTAAACAAGGGACCCACTGGCTCCCCAGACACATGGAAACAGCAGGCAATGGAGTCTAGCTCTCCCTCTGCATTCTGTCAGCAGTTGTGTGACTCCTGCCTTTCTCACTTTGGAAGGACTGGCTGCTCTAGGGAATACGATGTGTCACCAGATCCTTCAAAACGTGGTCAGTATTCACCATCGTAGCATTCATATTGTAATGGGATTATTTTAATCTTGGAAGCAGAAGCACAACAAGGCCGATTATTTGCGTTTTTTCAGGGTGGTTAGGACCAGGAGCAACCTAGATCAAAATTAGTGAAATTCAACATCTCTGTGGTGGTTTTAAATGGAATTTGATGGACTTCTCCTCTTGGTTGTTGACATGAATCCACATCATGGAACAGTCCCTGAATCATAGGAGTCCGATGCCTTAGTCCAGAGAGAGGATAGCACAGAAATACAGAAAAGGGCCTCAAGGGGCCCACAACTCGCTGCCTTCTCTGATTGTAGAGAGGGTCAGTTCTGTTTGGCTTGGGGAGGTGAGGCAGTGCTTGCAAGAGGTAAAGTCAGGACCAGAGGAACACACACAGCTGCAGCCAGATTTGTATCACTTTACCTAAGTGGAAATGACCTGATGATTCAGGGCAGAGCAATAAAATCTCCTGTTCTGTACTGTAGACAAATACTTAAATTTTTGTTAACATTTGAATTCTGCCACAGTAGGAAGCTCCTCATGCTGCACATTACTCTTGTGTCAGCCATGATAATAAAACATCCACCTCCTGAATTTTTTTTACGAGCAATAATTTATTTTTATGATAAAAAAGCACTTCAGATTATTTGTTAAACAAAAACAAGCCTGTGAGTATACGAGTAGCAGCAGCTATAGCAGAAGGATCTAATTTGTTTTTCTCATCCAGAACCTCATGAAGTGTCATTTTTCTTTCTCATATCCCTGTGCTGTTCAAAACACTAGTTTATAGAGCTTACAAATGCACTTTCCTTTGGAGTCTGGTATGTATTCTCCTGAGGGTCTCAGACAATTACAGTAAAAAATAGAAGCATCAATTGCAATCTTTTTGCACAGCACGTTATTACTCATGCTGAGGTTTTAATTTGCCCTGAGACTGCATATATCAGCAGATTTTCAAAATTACATTATAAACTGGTATTTCATTTGGCCTAAAATTCGACTCAGTTTCTTGTCGTACCAAGGTTTCCCAGACACCAAAATCAGTGTGATTTCCAGGCTCACAGGGAAAGGAACTTGGGATTTAGGATTCAAGAGTAATTACAGAACCTTGCTAGACTGGGGAAGCAGCAAGGAGCTAAAAACCTTCCTCCACACATCACACTGCCACTACCAGCAGAAAATGTTAGAGTTAGTTACAAGACAATATTCTATCCTGGCATACAGGGGAAGAGAACAGGCATGGCAACTAGTCGAGGAAAGGGGAGAAAAAAGAAATCTCCCACCTGTATTTCTGCACATTGCTTTTGCTATCTTGTCTAAGCCAAATTTTTCAAAGCCATCTCCCATTCTCTGTAAAACCTGTGGGAATTTTACTCAACTTGCAGTGACATGAAGACTACTTGAAACATCCTCCATTCAAATCAGTGGGAACACTTGAGTTACATAGATTTGAATTAGATTGCATCTTTGCATTTGCTTTTAATATAACAAAGTGTGGTAGTTTTACCTGGCCCAGTTTTTGCCAGTGAACAGAGTGGGGTACAAAGATGGCTCCTGCATGTCCTGAGTAAAGATTCTGGAAATTTCTCCACCATGTCCAGCAGAGCCAGTCTCTGATGGCTCTGAAGATGATGGACATGCTGCTGGCCAAAGCTGGGCCAATTAGAGATGTTAGTTACGCCTCTGTGAAAACATATTTAAGAAGAAATCAAAACAGTGTGAGCATGCACTTCTTTTTAGCCAGGGAAGGAGGAGGAGGAGGTAAAAATATGTGAGGGAAAACAACATGGAGGCACCAAGGTCAGTGGAAAAGGTGGGGGAGGAGTTGCTCCAGGTGCCGGAGCTGAAAACCCTCTGCCGGCCATGGTGAAGACCATGGGGGAGCAGGTGGTCCCCCTGCAGCCCATGGAGTCCAGGGGATGCAGAGAACCCCC
>VZRL01004528.1:2707073-2718452 GCA_013397895.1 Origma solitaria | reverse complement strand
TTATCTCAACTCATAAGTCCAGTGTTTTGTGTTAGTTTTTCCTCTCCTCTGCATAGCTGCAGCAGGAGAGAGCAGAGAGAGCAAACGTCATAGGTACCTGGCATTTAGCCAGGGTCAAACCCACCACAGCTGAGGGAGCCGGGTTTGTTTAGTCTGGAGAAGAGGAGGCTCAGGAGGCACCTCATTGCTCTCTACAACTCCCTGAAAGGAGAGGTGGGGTGGGGTGAGGTGGGGGCTGGTCTCTTGTACCACATCTGCAGTGAGAGGATCAGAGGAAATGGCCTTAAACTGAAACAAGAGAGATTCAGATTAGATATTAGAAAAAAAAACAATTTGCTGTTAGGGTTGTCAGGCATCGGAATAATTTGCCCAAGAAAGTGGTGGAAGCACCATCCCTGGATGTGTTGAGAGGCATTTGGATCTGGCATTGGGTGATCTGGTTTAGTGGCTTAGGGGTTGCAGTGATAGTGCTGGGTAGATTGGATGATCTTGTAGGTCTCTTGATGATTCTATGATTCTATAATTCTATGTCATAAATGAAGACATTAAATAACACTGGTCCCAGTACAGAACAGTGAGGCACAGCACTTGACATCCATCAGGACTCTGAGCTGCTGACCATCACCCTCTGGATGTGACCTTTCAACCAATTCTTTATCCACTCAACAGTCCACCTACCAAATCCACCTCTCTCTCATTTAGACAAGAATATAATGGGGGACTGTGTCAAAAGCTTAACAGAAGCTCAGCTAGATGATATCCATAGTTCTTCCCTTGTCCACTGATGTAGTCACTCTGCTGGAGAAGGCCACTAGGTTGGTTAAGCAGAACTTGCCCTTGGTGAAGCTGTGCTGGTGTCTCAAATCACCTCGCTATCCTCTGTGTGCCTTAGCACAGCTTGCAGGAGCATCTGTTCCATGGCCTTCCCAAGCGCAGAGAGGAGGCTGACAGATCAGTAGTTCATAGCATCCTCCTTTCTAACCTTTTTAAAGATGGGTAAAATGTTTCCCTTTTTCCAGTCACCAGGAACTTCATCTGACTGCCATGATTTTTCAAATATGATGGTGAGTGGTTTGGCAACTACATCAGCCAATTCCCTCAGGACTCTGGGATGCATCTCATCAGGTCCCATAGACTTACGAACAATCCTCAGGTGGTCATGGACGTGATCTTCTCTTACAGTGAGAAGCACTTTGTTACCCCAAAACACGGTGTTTCTGCCCTGTTTCAAACCAGGGACGTTTCACGATAAGCAAACGTAATAATCACTGTGCTATAGAAACTCCAGCTCCAAATGAAACTCCATCCAAATGAATCACTGGATCTGAAGACAGCCACATAACACAATAAAATCATAAAAACTGGAAAAAACCTGACATTGATTTTCTTCAAGGCATTTCCTGAGTCACTCTGTCTTCTATGGGATTTTCAAAAAGTTTTACAGAGCAATATTGAAAGGTTCCACGGGTTAACATTTGACTGAAAAGTGACACAACAAACTTCTGATGTTGAGTATTTGACTACAACAACAAGAATTCTAAGGCTATATGTTGTTAATGGAGTGATTTTAAAATTCAGGATTTCCTCATATGACATATAAGAATCAAAGATGACATTCTTTGAGCAAGCAATGTTTAAATGGAACACCCTTTGGAACAGAACAAATAAAAATCTGTTATTACTTCCTTAAATCTTATCTCCTGCTCAATAACTTCAAAACATTTCTGTAGAAACTTGTAACTTTTACAGTGCTGACAAAGTGTAAATTTTGCTAATTACATCTGACCTCCTCCTTGGCAATCCTAATAAAGATGACTGAATGGCAGAATAACTTATTCTAGCATGCCTGTGTGTTTCTTAGCTACCTACAAAATGATTCCAAGGCTTAAAAAACATAAGACTCTAAATTAGACAGTAGATCAGCAGATAAAATCTTGTTTCAATCTCTGATCAATATCTGATATTGCAAGATGAAAAAAAAGCCCTGTTCTTAACCACCCACCTATTTATCAGTTACTGCATGGGAGGAATGATTCTTTCTGATCTTTTTGGGCAATCTGCTTATTCTTTGATGTATAAGATATAAATAGCTTTATTTTTACCTTCTTAATAAGTGTAATGGGAAATAATTAGGTTTACATAAATAATTAATCAACAGTGTTTGATTGTTGGAAACAAAAAAAAACCTTTGGACAATCCCTTTATTCTGAAGTCAGGATGACTGACACCAGCATGTACACCAGGGGAACAGAATGCACGATGCTATATTGATGAATGATGTCAAGAACATGCACCATATGGCATTCAATGATAAACACAAGTTGCAAAAACAAAAGGGAGAAGAAAGCAATGACACCTTACCTGAGGGTGCTTCTGTAATGTTTAGAAGAACAGCTGGATTGCCCAAGAATGAATATTCCACTATATTACTAAACATATTGTGAAGTTAGTAAGATTTTAAATCTAGTAAATCAAAGTTCCTTTGTGCATTATATATGCATATATTCCATTTATATATGGAAATCAACAGCAAAATAACTATTTCCTTCACTTTTAGAAAATCCCCCCTACTTCTATAGTGATTTAATAATTAAAGCTTTTGATAGTACCAGAAACTTTAACAGTATCATCTTTTAAATTTACAGTCAGATGACTTTTGTCAGGGGTTCTTTGACTACTGATACAGGATGGACTTCACACGATCAGTAAAGCTGATCATCTGCCTCTGAAGTCAGTGGAAGGTCTCAGAATTATTTTGACAATCACCAATTTGATAAAAACCAGTACCCTGAAATAACAGTATACCTCCTAGAACAAGATGAAGACTTTAGATGTCTATTAAAAATAAATGAAGATTTCTGTTAGAAACAGAAGCAAATTTTCTACTTATATATCAAGCATTAACAAGTACAGCATGCAAGATTGACCCAGTGATATGGTCCTGAAGGTGTTTCACATCTATGTATGTCTGTCTTACACAGTCTTAAACATATAGTGCCTGTATATGCTTGTGAGTTCACACTTGTATCAATGCTTAAATAAATTTTCCTCTGTGATACTGCTATAACTCTTTTACCCATATCATGTTCTCTCCTTGTTGTTTATTAGCACCATTTGTTATGTCGCATTTAAAATTAGATTGGGAGATATCTGGGGGAGGAATCATTAGCAGGTTGCAATCAGAACTCTAATTATGCTGCTACTGGAGGGTGCTGAGGAACACATTGCTAAGTGAACAGATGTACTCATTTTTAATAGGGGAAGTCATGTCATAGTAAATTACAGCTCTATTTTCTAGAATATGGGCCGGTTGAAGGATTTGCAGGTAAAAAGTGGTAGCAGAGCTGAAATCGAAAAGCCGTGACATATCTGACACACTAAGTGCAGACACTTCATGCTGCTGCTCAGACACTGCACACTGATGCAGAATGCAAATAGGCCCAAGACTTCTTCCACCAGCTACCAACAAAGCGTTGGAAAGGCAGACTTTCTGGAACAGATAAACAAAGTGCTGACAGGAGAAGTTACAAGAGAAAGGAAGGGTTTATTGCCTGGAAGTGTTAAAGAATTGCAGCAGCATTTTCTGGGGGCAAGATAATTTACCAGCAGCACTAATGGCCTAAAAAGCCAAATTTCTTCTTCCTAGAAGAAATAGTCTGCTCTGGCTGAGTGGAAGAATGACAGAAAAGTTGAAGAGACTACTAAGTTAAACCGGAAGCTCATGATGATAAAAGGCCCTAGGTCTGTAGGTGCTGAAAAAATATACACGACTTGATCCTGTCTGGACTAAATCCCCACATAAAGCAATGAGAAAAAAATGAACAGCCTGAGCAGCAGACTCTGTATGTCTTGAGTTCACTGGGTGCATGCACAGTGACGGAGATGACACTGAAGATAAATATGGGAGAGCACTGCAGCTGGGCCAGACAACTCCAGCTCAGTATCCTGATCTTCACAGCAGCCCACAGAAGATACACAGGGCAGAGTATAAAAGTGTGGCAAATACAGAGTGATAATTTCCCTGGACATTCTCCGAAACTCCAGCAATGGTGTTTAAGGAACTCTCTGTGCCAGATATAGCTTCCACAGTCAGTAAACATCGCAGCTTTTTCTTCTGTTAGTTTATGTGGCCCTAAACTTCTGTGAACTTCTAGCCTCCCCAGTATGCTGTGTCAAGGGTAACTATGACATGCGCGAAGAACCACTCTTCTTGTTTTGAACCTTTGGAAGTGCTGCTTTGAGTTCACGCCCTTTAGATCCCAGAAGCAACATAAGCAGTCTGCTTCCTGTGCCTAAGGTTTTCCAGGAAGCCATCAGCAGTCTGGCCAGTGAGCACTGCTGCTTGAACCAGCAAGTCTACAAGACTCATGCTCCTTTACATTGGTAAAGGAGCCAAAGAATGCATGTCAGCACTATACCCCTGCTCATCCATGCTAGCCAAGACTAAGCATGTTCCTTGGCATAATATTGGCCAATTCTATCTAATAATTCCTAAACCAATGCCAAGGCACACTCCGGAGAACCGCGTGTGCTGTTCTGAACAGGCAGCTTAGAAAGACTGCACCCTGTCCAGCTACCTTCATCCTACCCCTCCCCCAGCACTGCCCTAGCAGGCCCTTCACACCCCAAAACATGCCATATGCACTCATGCCATACCCCAGGATATGTCATACGTATGTTCACCTTGTGCTGTGAAAATTTTACTCTGATGGGATGCAACTCCACCTGCAATTCAGCAGGTCCCATGGGTGGGAACAAACATTTTGGTGTCTTCCTCTGTAACCTGTGACAGCTCATCTAATTTACTGAGAGTGGCCACTCTCTGCTTTCATTTACTTCTACAGGTGTTTGTTGTGATTAGCAAGGAAAGGCCATTTGCACGAGCAGAACTACACAAGTTCATGGAGCTTTCCAGACGTGATCTGCAGGTAGCATGTCTGGAGCACTCAAGTAGAACCCATTGGCCAGGCCCAAAAAGATGTAGTGGCATCCGAAGAGGCAAGATACACTGATCTTGCTCTTTACCTCTTTTCTATCAAGTTTATTAACTTATCTTAAAGGTACAAAGAATTTATCACAGTTTTGACCCCGATACAGGTGTTTAATTAGCCGTCACGCAAGGATATTGTAGATTGATAAAAGGAATGACACCTAAGTGCAGATGACATAGTAGAAAAAGAACACGTTCTAGAAAGGAAAAATATACAGGAGGCAGCAAAAGTGACAGCCTGTGCACATATACTTTGAATGCTACTCGTTGCCACAGTATCCCTAAAAACAACTGACTTAAAGAAGAACTATTTATAAACAGGAAGGTCCCGCATTAGATAATTAAAAAAAGATATAAATTGTTAGCCTATGCAGTTTATTTCTCTATCACAAACAGTGCGGTCACATGTGGGCAGCTAGAAAATAATCCATAAATTTTAACAACTGCATATCTGAAGGATGAACTTAATGGTTCTTGAAGGCCTGCACACTCTGATGGTTTAAGCTGTTTTTTCCAGATGAGACACATATGAGGCAAAATGAAACAAGAGCCCAGCTTTGCCATGAATACAGCAAATCATTCACATGAACTCAGTTCTGCTTGCACTAAAGTTTGAAAAGGGGGTCTTCACACAACTGAAGTTGAATTCTCTTCACTGTAAGGAAGTGTAAATTCAGACAGATACCTGAGGAAGTGGAAGAGAAATAGATGAAATGGACAAAAGCAAAATATTTAATCCACTGTATCTTATTTTCCTTAAATTCAACAACACAACAAACTGTTCCTCAAGTTGTGTTTAGCATTTAGAGATGGGTTCTGCATTGCCAACTTTAAAAAAAACCCACTAATTTTAAAGTGTCCTTGTGTAAGAAACGTAAGAACCAGAGGAATGATCAGAAGACCTAATGACACCATTCTTGGTCTTGTTCAACAAAAACAAAAGCAGCAGTTTTGTCACTATAGTGCCGTAATGCTGAAGAACAGAAAGTCAATCACCTAATCTCAGCTGGTAAAACCTTCCAGCACAAGGAGCTCTGGGACTGTGGTTCATTCCCATTCACATCAATAGCAATACAACTGTCTGAAGACCTATCAATACTAATAGCTTTTCATAGCGGATATTGCTCTGTGGTAATTTTCCAAGACCTCAGTTAGGTAATAGTGTTATGTGCACAGGTCTCCTGTTACCAAAGGTGGATAAATCTGTGGTAAATGTTTTTCAAACTAAATTTCTAATCCAGATTTCCTTTGTCATTGTGTCTTGGACACGTTAATGTATAAAACCAGGAAGTGTAGCCTGATGTAGCTTGTTATGTTATAGATATGTTTATAACAGAAACACATTTACAGTGAGGATATGAGAATACACTGCTTTTAAGATTCCACCTACTGACACATGAACAGGGCTGGCCTCAAATTAGCTTGTAAATCTGAGTAAACCTCTGATGACTGACTGACATCAAAACAAAACTTGAAAGATTAGCAAAATTTACTGAAACTGACATTGAACTTAAGATGAAAGTTGTTCTGAAAACGAAGAGTCTCTGGAGTAAACTAGGAAATTCAAAAGCTTTGGTATGTCCATTGATTCAACAAAAATGTAATTACTCTACAAGGGAAAAGACAAATTAAGAGACATGAGCTAGACTGCTGTGGCCTGAATAAAAGAGATTCTGCAAGCGTAAGTTGTTGATTTTATAGGAGATGAAATTATGATAGCCAAGATGTGAAATATTACTGTGTTCATAAAACATAGTATGAGCTACAGAACCTTTGAGTTTCAGTAAATGTATGAAAACCATGATTAGGACAAAAAATGTGTTCTGCCAGTGGCACAGGATAGACACAGGTTTGGGTAATATTGTTTTCTAGTAATTTACTTTATAGGAGTGCAACAGAAATCTGATTTTTACGTGCCACATTTACTGCCATCTTTGGAAATACATAAAGACATGTTCAGAGGTGTCTGAATTTATTAGCATTCTAGGAATTCAAAGGAGCTGAGACATTTATCATCAAGAGAAAAACTTAGATTAAACAAAAGTTATCAAATGTTAGAAATCTGGAAAATGCACTTATTACCCTTGTCACATTAGTTAGCATATAACAGGCAAAGGTATCTAGGATGCAACTTCTTTCCTATACAGTCATCTAATTTTTTTGCAAAGTGCATTATTTTTCATGTTTTATTTTCATTGTAGAAGTAGCTCAAGTCAATAAAAAAATTTCTAGTTTAAGTCCTGGTGAGAATGGAAACAAAATGCCTACATTTAAAAATAACCCTTAGTCCATTGTCACCAACATTCATCCTTGTCTAGAAAGAGACAAAAAATATTATATGTCAACATCTTCACAAAATTGGTTCCTAATTACAGGACAAGCACCAATATTTCTTCATATATTTCAATACCTGAAACACATCATTCTTTAAAGGGCTTACAGACTAATTTCTGTAAGGTACTTATGTAACTTACTTACAATACATCCAGAAAAGAACGCTGAATATTTCTTAACTTACTGAGTAATTTTCAGAACCGTTTCAGGAGACTCAAATTTAAATCTGCATCCTTAGCAGACAAGAGCTTCCTTTCTGTTTCAGTTCTGTTATTGTAAAATGCAGGCTGGTGGAAACCGAAGAATATAAGTGTGTATTTTAGTCAGTGACCTTATAAATCTCAGGGGCAAAGACCTAAAATACATATGAAAATAGCCAACGGTTTTTAACAACACCTTCAGTAGAAAAATGGGCATGTATTCAACATAGCTGTAGTTCCTGTGAAGAATGGATCTGTAAGTCTACATGTCCCCAGACGCATGTTTGAATTTATGTT
This sequence comes from Origma solitaria, assembly GCA_013397895.1. Classification (NCBI taxonomy): domain Eukaryota; kingdom Metazoa; phylum Chordata; class Aves; order Passeriformes; family Acanthizidae; genus Origma; species Origma solitaria. The sequence goes on along the minus strand of VZRL01004528.1, from coordinate 2,710,631 downwards.
CAGACTATTTAAACAATGTCAACAGCCTCCTTATGTTTTTCTATTATGATTAACTATGCTGCTGTAAATCTTGCTTAAACATGTAGCTGGACAATTCCTACTGTTAGGAAAAAAAGGGTCTTAGGTTTGCACAGCTATGCACAATTGAGGCACAGAGGGCATAAGAACAGCAAGACATACCTCACATTTTTTTCTTGCCTTCTCCAGGTGCCTCAGAGACTAGGGAAGCTGAGCAGGGTCTGGTTCTTAGCAGCAGGATTCAGAACACGAAGAAGTACCGATTAAATCAGGACAATGCTTTTCTTTTTTTTAGCACACCTAATTATTTTCACCTTTTCACGTCTTTAGGAAAGGGTTTTTTTTAATCTTTTCCAGGTGGACAAATGTACAAAAGACTTTACAGTAATGACTGATGCACAGGATGTATCCTCCAATTAAATGTTAAGTCCGTAGCCTTTTCCAGAATACATTTTCAATGGTTGTGAAGAACACCTTTTTTTGCCTGATCCTTGCATGGAAAACTTCTATAAGGTTTTTATTACTTTAATTTTCCAGATTAAATAAAGAATTGTAAGATAACCTGTCAGACGCTTGAAGAAAAATGATTTCCTGATTTTACTTCTCTTATAACAAAGCAGCTTCTTTGGTACTACCAATCTATACGACATAGGCTTATTTTAGATTTTTATTTGGCTATCACTGTTAGTGCTGTGTTTTCCACTGTCAGATTCAATCTGCATGACATCAGCATGTCACCACTAGAACAGATGTCACTTTATTACGGTCTTCATGTTTTGTTTTTTATTTCTTTGTAATTAGTGATCTAGTCTTCCTTAAAATACTACAATTTACTAGCAGCAATATAGGTGCTCTGATGAGGACAGGGTGACATAACCTAGAGTGACAGCCAACAGAGTGGCAGTGATCTGTTGAAATATTTGAAACCGAAAAGAAAAATCTATCTCGGCCAGATAAGCAGCCCAGAGGATCAAAGAATGCCAAGCAGTCTTCTGTTTGAAAAACACAGGTCATTGTACAGCAGAATGGACCTTTTAATGGCTGCTTGGATTGCTAGCACCAATCATGCTGTAAACATATTTAGGAGGTCACCATAACAACCCTCTAATTTGCTCTAATGCTTCAATAATCAGTTTAAAGCTGGCTAAAAACTACACACACACACACACACATACATATTCGACACAGTACCCAGGTCTTATGGTTTTGCTTCAATTTGGGTATAAGATGGAGCTTCTCTTACAGTACCTGACATTGTGTCACTTTCTAATAACGCGGCTGCTGGTAGTAAGAGGCTCAAAATGCCATTTGTAGTTAAAATCTCCATTTTCAGATATATTGTCTAGTTTAGTCATGCAGAGAAGTCATTTTACCTTTTGACCTTTCTGCTGGACTGAACAAAATGAGTGAAGACATATCCTAAAAGTCTTTGTGTTTGAGTGAATTGTGACTGGAGCTGAAATTGCCAGTCTCCTGTATTATTCACATTAATTTATTTGAAATACAGTTGGCCAAACCATTCCATTTTAGATAGTTATTTCATTTTGTTTAGATTTATAGTGAAGTTAAAAAATTAATGAAGCAGCAAATCGAAGCATTGTAGAGCATTTTAATCAGATATAAAGTACCACAACTGCAATGCTTCATGCAGGCCCAGGTTTTAAAATGATAAGATTTTTACTTAACAAATTAATTTTGTTCATTTGCCTAATTACTTTCTATAGCACAAAATAAGTGAAAGTTTAAGTATAAGCCCATGCTTAAACACATTGCTGAGGGAGGGCACAATTTCCAAGATTTTCTTTTCAGAATAAGAACAGATCTTATGCAATTTTAATAATAAATAGAGCTAATAATAAAAAGAGCCTAGGGCTTTTCAGAGATGCTACATCTTCACTCCTTGATCTCCTCAGGAGCTGAAAGTATCTAAAAGCCTACTGGACTGAGTCCTACCTGCTTAAGTCTGACCTCATGAAAAAAGGATTTGTCTCCACAGATATTTTAAAAACTTGGAATACCTGTCAGAGCATTTGCTGGAAGCTGGTATAAGTTGGCAAAAACTCTCTGGGGGCTGGAAAAACTGCGTTGGTTATAAGGAGTTATCAAAAAGTTGCAATTAAGCAACATGGATAGACACAAGAAAAGCAGCACATAATTCAGAAATTATTAAAATTCAGGCAAATGAGCTAAGGATCGGGAAAAGCATAAAAAGGCAAGTAATAAATACAGCTAACCGAAGAGAATACCAAATAAATTAATGGTCAAATTCTTTGAGATTACTTTGAAGGATGGCAGGTACGGCGCAGAGAGAACAGCCACAGATGAGGAACACTGTAGAGCCACAAAATGTAAATGTAGAAAATGGCAGAGGAACAGGCCATCGTGTGTTGCCTGGTATAAAGTCTGCTTTCAGACTATTCATGTGTATATATCCATGTTTCATAACTTCAAGGAATTCTACTTTCAAATTCTTCAAGGAATTCTACTTTCATATCACTTGTGCATATGCTTCATTTATTAGGGCAACAAGACAAAGAGACAAATTGAGACTGTGTCTATTACATATGTATTTTTTGTGCCATTCTCTGCATACATGTTCTGTATATACACAAAGCCACACACACAGATGGAACTTGAAAATTCACTGTGCAATACATAGATTATGGGCAACTCATTAATTTATCGTGAGGCTGCAGAAGTTTTTAAGAAAGGAAAAAAAATAATTCAAATACTTCTGAAAGCTGGTTTGCCATAAAACAAAGCAAAGTAGAAAAACCAGCAGAGGAGACACAGTTTTTAAGAATAAAATGGCAAGATGAACATCATCAGATCACAAGGGACATTATCAATAAGATAACAGCGATGACTCCACCAAATAACAAGAAATAAACACTAAACCTTTTTAGGCGTTGTGGGCTTTTGGAGAAGGCACATTCCAAACTACCCTGGTTGTAAACTCCACCGACCAAGTCTTTATAGTGTTAAGCTGCTCCAGGGGAGGTTTAGGCTGGACATGGGGAGGAATTTCTTCACAGAAAGGGTGACTAGACATTGGGATGGGCTGCCCATTCAGGGCACGCAGGGAGGTGGTGGGGTCACCGTCCCTGGAGGTGCTTAAGGAAAGGCTGGCTGTGGCACTCCGTGCCGTGGTCTGCTTGGGTTGGTGGTGTTCGGTCACAGGCTGGACTTCATGACCTCAGAGGTCTTTTCCAACCCAAATGATTCCGCGGTTCTGTGAAGCGAGCCGGAAGAGGGACGATGTCAGCTGGGGCTCGGAGGGTTCGCTCCCCCGCGGGGAGGCAGCGCGCCGGTTTGGGCCGGCGGGCAGAGTTAATTCCCTGCACAGTGCCTGGTGAGGGCTGCTTTGTCAAAGCCCTCAGGGAGCGCAGCGGGGCCGCAGCCAGGCCTCAGGGAGTGCCTCACTCCCTCCGGCTGGAGAAACCCCCGCTCTGGGGCGTGGCCCGGGCGGGCGGTGCCGGGATCCGCGCCCGGGCCGGGCTGGGGCGCGGCCGCCGCGCTTGGCTCTGGGAGCCGCAGCGG
>VZRL01004528.1:2658896-2706939 GCA_013397895.1 Origma solitaria | reverse complement strand
CCGCCGCCGCCGCAGCCGGAGTTTGTCCCTTGGCGGCCGCCGTCCGGAGCGCGCCTCCCGCCGCCGGGCCGCGGGCTTTTGGAGCGCCATGAGCCTGTGGGCGGACAAGCACCGGCCCAGCGCCCTCGGCCGCCTCGACTTCCACCGCGAGCAGGCGGCACGGCTCCGCAACCTGGTCAGTGAGGCACGGGCTCTGCCCGGCGCCGCCGCGCTCCGCCGCGCTCTGCCCGGGCCCCGGCGGCCTCCGGGGCCTCTTGGTCTCCTCCTCCCCGCGGCCAGGATCCCCCACGAGTCGGGATTGAGCCCGAATAAGGGGAAAAAAACTTTACTGTGCGGGTGACCGAGCATTGGAACAGATTGTCCAGAGGGGCTGTGAAGTCTCCGTTACTGGAGATAGTCAAGAACCATCTGGATGCAATCCTGTACCGTGTGCTATGGTATGACCCTGCTTGAGCAGGGAGCTTGGACCGCTGCGGTCCCTTCCAACCTGACCCATGCTGTAATTGGGATTCCGGGCCCGTAGCGCTGCTCCTGTGGGGCCGGGGTCAGGAGCTTTCCCTCCGTGCGGGCCCTGGCCTTCCGAGGAGCGTCCCTGCCGCGGGAGGGTTGTCCTGGTGGCATCGCGCCCTGCTGGGGGCGAGGCCTTAACGCCGAGGGAAAGAGTGCGAGGAAATCAGTGGCTCGACTCTTTCAGGAATGGTGTGCACATGTTCTTCCTGCTGGTTTCAGTGTCCATGAGGACAAGGCTTGGTTTGTTTGCTTAAAGTTAGCAGAAGTTTTTAAGGCGCGCAGCTGGGCATGAAAGTCGGGACTTCTTCCCCTGCCAGATGTGCCGGCGGGATTGATTCACCACTTCAGGGATTGATGATATCTAACTAATGTAAATTCTGACTGTGGGATATGGTCTGGTCTGCTTCAAGTCATGCTTTCTAGCTTTTCAGGAAATAAACTCCTAAACATATATACGTATGTATATCATAACTATATAACTATATATATATATCTATATATATATGGAGCTGCTTTAAACTTTGTTTCAAACCTTTTTCCTGTGTGTTTTTCGCAGCTGTCACTTCAGTAACCGTGGAAAGCATATAAATACTGGAGTGGGGTTTTTTTGGGTTTGTTTTGTGTGTTGGTTTGCTTGGGATATTTTTCAAGCGCTGAGATGTTTGAAGTTAAATGAGTTGCACATGGCCTTCAGAAAAATACGGTGTTCTATAGGAAATGTTGCTGCAGGAAAGGATTCCAGCAGTTTTAATTCTAGGCGCTATGTTGCGGTGGAGTTGGAAAAGTAATTTAATGTAAACTTGGGTAAAAATGGAAGGATAAATGCTCTTATAAAGAAAATACTGTTGTAGCTAACTGATCTTGTTGCTTTTTCTTCAGGTTCAATGTGGTGACTTTCCTCATCTGTTGGTGTATGGACCATCAGGAGCTGGAAAAAAAACAAGAATAATGTGTTTGTTAAGGGAATTATATGGTGCAGGAGTGGAAAAACTGAGGATTGAGCATCAGAGTATAACGGTAAAATAAATAAGTCTCCCATCTGCTGTGAAGTAATGTGGAAATACACATTTCTGTTGTGAGGCCTTTGTATTTATTTGAGTTTTATTTTTTTTTAATTTAATATTTTGCACTCAATATCTTCAAACTTCGTTAGGTAATTAATCATACTAGTTTGGTTATATGAACAAATTATTTTCCAGATGTTCTTTAGGTGTTCAAGATGTGAGGTTCTCTGTTTTCTGTGCCTGGTTGGCTGTTCTTGTGGTGTGGTTTTCTTGTTCAATGTGGGTTTTTTTATTTATTGTTAACAGTTCAGTTTGGACAGTACCCTCTCTTGTGGTAGACTAGCTCTTAATTAAATGCAAAGAATCTCATTTATCTGTAAAAATACGGATAATTTAAAAAAATTTTAGCACTGGTTTTTGCATGTATGCAGCTTTTAGCTTCTTCTCTCATTTTCATAGTGACAACTTTAGCATTAGCAAAAACAAAAAATTAATTTAAATTCTCTCTGCCTTGGTCTTAGGCATTTAAGTGTTTATTATTAAAAGGCTATATTGCCTATTAAAAATTCTTGGCTGTGGAAGGCTTAACCAGCAAGGGATTATCAAGCTTTATTGATAAATATGTTATTTAATGTGTGCTTTTTAGTTCTCAGTGGTGCAACAAATAATATACTTAGACTGAATGCTAGCGATATAGAATATAATTAACTGCTCAGACCCAAATTCAATGGTGATATAAATTCCAGTGTTTTCTTCAAAGAAAGTATACAGTTGGAATCCTTTGAGAACAGAAGTAAATAGCTTCTTTGGGCTTGTCCAGCAGTTTTGTTTCCAAACTTTTTCTTTAGATGGACATAGTGTCACTTATATTGAACAGCTGATTCCATTAATGAAATTTCTTTGACAAAACTCTTGAGTAACTGGGCTACACAATAATACATACTAGGTGTTGCTATCACAGTGATTGCTGTTGCTATTTTACAGGCTGGATGGTGTGTCAGTACTCCTTTTTTCCTTTGGAGGCAGGGCTGGGACCATAGGAGATAAGCAAGTCTATGTCTCAGGGATTTTTTCATCTTTGAGACTCTTAGTTTACTTGTGATTTAGGCAGTTGTAAGCTGTAAGAGATTTTTAGAACACTTTCTGAAACTTAATGCCCTTGTTTTCTACATAGGCACCTTCTAAAAAGAAGATTGAAATTAGCACCATTGCAAGTAATTATCATCTTGAAGTTAACCCAAGGTAGGTGGGTGTGCAGCAAAAATGCCTCACTTCAAAGGTGAGCCACTGGCCATGTTGTGGTTTCAGCCTGGGTATATGAGGGACTGGTGGCCTGATTTGTTGCTTGAGCAAATCAGATAATGGTCTATGGATTTGGTCTGCAAATGAGAGCAGGGAGAGGATTTTTAATTGAACAACTCTAGATGAACAAGAATTTGGATTGCTGTATATTAAAGACAGTAATGTTCTGTTTAACTGGCTGCATAAGCATGCTGATGTTGAGGACTGGGTAACAGAAACAACTAACTCCTCCATGTTGTTAGTTCTCTCATAAATGCAAAAATAAAGTAATTTGAAAGTAAGCAAAGTTTACCCAAGAACTCTTCAAATTAAGCATTTAGAACACGGCAAAGAACACCACCACAAAATACTGTGGAGCCTGTCCTGCGTGAGGTCAGATGTTGATTTAAACAAGAGAAGCTCTAATGGGAACTATCTCTGTCTTCTTTGGCAGTTGTGAAATTGCTGGTGATAGTTCCCAGACCCAAAGTAAATATTTGTATTTACCTGAAACCTTGTAAAGTTGCTTTAAATCACAGATGAATGAATATCATTGTGTACTGGGAGGCGTTGGTTGCTGCTAAGCCTTAGCTCATGCTTCCTTGCATTTTGAAAGTTATTCTGCTGTGTCAGGTCTCCTTTAAAAGCTCATTCTGCAGCTAATCTGTGTATTGATTAGTGAGCATCTGCTGGTGTTCTAATACAGACACAAATAATTATCAGTTAATTACCAGTAAAAGCTGAGACTTACTGGTAATCACCATTTTGAATATGTCATTCTGGTGATATAAAATGTGTGACCATTCAATCTTCAGCTCTAATAACCTGATACTACTAACACTTTTCCTGTTATTCTGTTTAGAGTACTTAGAACTTGAAACATAAAATAGTTGTATTTCAATTTAAATACAAAAGTGATGAGTTTTGATTAAGAATTAATATCCTAATTCATAAGCTTCAAGTGATCAAGAAATTGTCATGTTTATGTCTGACCAGACAGTAAACCTGTATGCTATGCTATGGCCTGTGAAGTTTGGCTGAATTATAACATGGTGAAGTAATGTACATCTCGAGTAACATAGAATGTGATGAATGTCTAATAGGGAAAGGAAATTAATTTCTGTGAAGGACTCTGCAGAATAAAACCCTGTATTTTCACCAGTCCTTTGAGTCAGGTATCCTATTATGTGGTTAGACTTATTCTTCCCATAATGAGTAAAAAGGTTTACATTGTGTGTCCTTGTTCAAATTGTAGGTAAAAAAAGTTTAGATTTCTCATCTCAAGAAAATACGTTTTAATGAGTTAATAAAACATTTGACAGTGGTTTTACTATGTTTGAATATAATGCCCTTAATCCAGCTGTGTCTGCATAAACTTTGGGCTGTTTTTACTATATGGGAGGTAACTTTCAACAACTTACACGTTTTGAGCTTAATTCTAACGTCAGCAGCTTCTGCATTCTTTTGGCATTCTTGTTCATTCTGTTGACCTTAGGAGGCTGTATTTTATATGCAATATAAAGTTTTTTAAAAACAAGTTTTATTCAAACTCCTGGTACAGTGATGCAGGAAACAATGACCGTGTAGTAATTCAGGAACTCTTGAAGACAGTGGCACAGTCTCAACAGCTTGAGACAAGTACTCAACGAGATTTTAAAGGTGAGTGAAACAGTAAAAACCATTCAAAATACTTTTTAAATGCGGGTTTTTTTTCAGAGATCTCAGTGCACTGTTTTGTTTGTACCTTTATATTGCATGAGGATTGTACAGTCAAAAAGGCTTGCAGGTTATTTTAATCTTTATTTGCCTGCCTGTGGAACCATGCTGCCATTTACTGTGTGTTATCACATATTTTGGTATTATTGCATGAATGTTGAAAGTGTTTTTTCCTTAGAAAGATTTGATACTAATACAAAACCCCACTACATTTAATCCTTTTTTCAGTGGTGCTGTTAACAGAAGTTGACAAACTCACTAAAGATGCTCAGCATGCTTTGCGAAGAACAATGGAGAAGTACATGGCGACCTGCAGGTTGATCCTGTGCTGCAACTCAATGTCAAAAATTATAGGACCCATTCAAAGCAGATGCCTGGCTGTACGAGTACCTGCTCCCAGCATTGAAGATGTATGTTGAAACAGAAGCAAAAATAAGTTACTTAAAAATTCTTATCTAATAAGTTCTTGCTGTGGACTTACGAAATATTTCATTTTGACATAATGACCTAGTTTTCCTTTGTGGTGGATGATTTGCCAAGCACGGTGTAATGAAAGACTGGTCTATCTCTGGTCCAGAAATCTTTCTAACAGGAGAATCTGTAGGTGCTGAATGGTTTGCTGTTTTCTCTATAGATCTGCCATGTCTTGTCCAGTGTGTGTAAGAAAGAAGGCCTGACACTTCCCCAGGAACTGGCTCAAAGGATTGCAGAGAAATCTGGCAGAAATCTTCGTAAAGCGCTACTTATGTGTGAGTCCTGCAGAGTACAACAGTAAGTCACTGCAAAAATGAATGCAAATTATACTGTCAGACACAAAAATGACCTTGCTTCTAAGGCCTTGTTAGAATAGGTGACAATTTGCTTGGATTAATATTTTTAAAAAATATTTTGTAGGTATCCTTTTACTGCTGATCAAGACATTCCTGAGATGGACTGGGAAGTTTATTTGAGAGAAACTGCAAATGCTGTTGTTGGTCAACAGACACCACAAAGGTAGGTGAATGCACTTGTTTTGAGATACAAATGATTTTTTCCATGTACTCTGGAACCTAAAAAAAAAGAAAGTTGTATTAAAAAATGTGGTCTCTTCAGTTACATGTAATTTTCTGTTATGTGTACTAGAGCTGACTTTACAGCCAGAGGAGCTGAGCTTTAAAATCGCCAGAGAAGGCTGAATGAGTATCAGGAACTGCAAAACTGTTGTTTTTTCCCACTGAAGTTTAGTAATCAAAAGTGAGCATAGGCTTAGTTGCTTGATGTGTTTGTTCTCTGTCTTCTTTTTTTTGGTTGGGGGATGTTCGGTGTGTGTGGTTGTTTCAGTTTGTTTTACTTAAAGTTTCTCTTTCACCATGTTTAGCATAATGCACCTTTGTAAAAGAACTGGAAGTGAGAAATCATTGCTTTTTTCAAGCACATCAGGAGATGACTTCTGTGTCCATCTCAGTGTCATATCCAGAGCCTGATCCTTTTAGTCTGTTCCATATATCACTTGCATGAGATGTCACTTAATTTAAATGCTTGTAGCATCTGACCTGTTACCAAAAGCTGAGTACTGGGTAACTGTGTCAGTATTGCCACCTAATTGTCTTACCCCTTATAAACAATGAACACAGAAAAGCAGCATAAAAGAACTCTGTGGCTCTATAAATTGTGTCTCCTCTCTAGTCTTAAGCATGAATAATAACTTAGATACGAAGAAGAATTAAAGGGAATCAATCCTGAGACAAATCCTAATAGCCTTGTAGCTTCTAGATTAACTGAGACCATTGTAACCTAGAGTATGTGTTGTTTATCTTTTGAATAAAAGGTGATATGCAGCCTTTGAATTGAAATTGACTCACACAATTCTTTTGGTTTTAAAATAACACACAAAATCAAAAGGAAAAAAAAGAAACTTTGCTTGGGTTGCATCTTCTCCTGCAGCATATTTCACAAATAGTGAAAACACACTGGTATGCTTTGGGATCATACTTCTCATATTTTGTGGTGTCTTTCCAACAGGCTTTTAGAAGTCCGTGGACGGCTTTATGAACTCCTGACACACTGCATCCCTCCTGAGATTATAATGAAGGTAATTCAACTGTCTCACTCTTAATGAATTATAAATACTAATGCTGTGACAGTCTCAACTAGAACTTTGGAAAAAAAAATACACCAAAGCATCACACACTATCCAAATATTGATGAAAAGCTGTGCCCTTTCCTAATAGGCTAAAACTTATTTTGTGGTCAAAGAACAGCAGCATTGTAGCTGCGTAAAAATAAAGGAGAATGTTTGTAGTCTCCTTGGCTTCTCAGGCCAGTTACTGTATTGAAGCATAGATACATTTTAGTGCATCCAGAGAATGTCAGCAAAGCAGGTGAAGGGGCTGGAGCACAAATCCTATGAGAAGTGGCTGAGGGAGCTGGAGTTGTTAAGCCCGGAGAAGAGGAGGCTCAGGGGACCTTACTGCTCTCTACAACTGCCTGCAAGGAGGTTGCAGTGAAGCGGGGTTGGCCACTTCTCCCAGGCATCTAGCAACAGGATGAGACGAAATGGTCTCAAGCTATGCCAGGGAAAGTTCAAGTTGGATAGTAGGAAAAATTTCCTTACTGAAAGAACATTAGGCATTGGAACAGGCTGCCCTAAAAGCCTGTACTAACAGGGAAGAGATGGCATTGCCCTCCCTGGAGATGTTCAAAAAACACGTAGATGTGGCACTTTGTGAAACGGCTTAGTGGGCATGGTGCTATTTGGTCAAAGGTTGTACTTCATGATCTTAGTGGTGTTTCACAGCCTTAATGATTGTATGATTCTTTGGGCTAATCTTGATATGATTTGTTTTCTTTTGAAAAAGTTTTGTTGTTATAAGTTCAATATTTGCTATATCTTTGTGGAGAGGTGTGCTGAAGGATGCTAGACCAGCAGGACTATTCAAAGACAGATGTCAGCTTGGGAGGAAAAAAGCAAGTGGGATGTGCATGTTTTTATTTTAAGAAGGATGAAGATGGCTAGAGCAGAGCAAAGATCAAAAATAATGTTTGCAACTTAATCTAGTAATGTTTGCTTTGCCTGAAGACGTAATTTCCTTTCACATTAACTAATTTCTGCTTTCTGATGGTTTTGGTACTTAGGTGTTTCTTTAACCTTCCTTTCTTACAGTAGGTTAGTGGATCCTGCATTGCTGTGTTTGAGAGGCAAAAGGTGCATGTTCTCTACCCACTCCCTCTTCATGAACTTGAAATGGTCTAGAGATACTTCTCACTTAATCCTGGCTGTTTTAATAGAGATGGATTTGAAATGATTTTATTGCTGTCTCTGATCTAAAATAATGTATTTTGGGGTTTTGTAATGACCAAAGTATTGCAGTCAAGTTGTCTTGTGTGTCTGCACATAAATATGTACATAAATACAGACAGAGGCACTTAAATTCTAAATAAGCCCTTTCCTTGTTTTTTATTAATGTTATTTCTCTTTGTGCTTGATGCTGTCAAGATAGAAGTAAGTGGTTTTAATACACTTGCTATCTTGGTAAGAATTCTCAGGGCCATGTGCCTGCATTCAGTAGAGGTTACAGTATTTGGAGATGAGCTTAATTTATTTTCTTTTATTAAGGCATAAATTATTCCAGTAAATGATTCTTGAATGTCTGTTCTGTTGGGGTAATCAGTGAACTATTGGTTATAACTTGGCTATTTTCAGAGAAACAAGGTTATCCTCTTAAATACCTAGTTTTTCCAATACTGCCCTGTTTTTTCCTATTTTAGGGTCTCCTGACAGAACTTTTAAATAACTGTGATGGACAACTGAAAGGAGAAGTTGCACAGATGGCGGCCTTCTATGAGCACCGCTTGCAACTGGGCAGCAAAGCTATTTATCATCTGGAAGCATTTGTTGCAAAGTTCATGGCAATTTACAAGAAGTTCATGGAGGATGGGCTAGATGACATGATGTTCTAACTGATGCCCAAAGTCACGCACAGAATGTTGCATCAAGATACCAATGATATTCCAAATGTCTACTTGTCAGTGCTTGATTACATGTGGGTCTAGTTCTAAGTCAAATATTTTTTTTTGCCATTTAATAAAACAATGTTTGTTCAGCTTTAGAAACCAGATGGATTCTTTGACAGCCACAAATCCATCTTTAGATCCATACAAAATACATTGGCCTTTCAGAAAGACATCACACTGCCTTGGAATATGGTGTTGTAAGATGAGAGCTGCTTTGCAGTATTTGTAAGCTGACGTTAAGAGGAGGGAACACAGATGCTGTGTACTTGGTTTTTGTTTGTTAATCACAGATGGGCAAGACTATAAGAAAAAGATGTTTTTTCCATGTTCTGCTACATTCCAGCTTGAGCATGTATGTTCTGCCTGCTTGTCTATACATCTCAATCTTCGTCTGGCTTTTTTTTTTTTAGCCTCAGTGTTTTCTGTGGTGTGCTGACACTGAATGTTTTCTATTCTTCTTTTCTTTGTAAGCAGTTGCATTCAAATTGTGGATGAGCAATACTTTTGTGTTGCTTCTAAATCACATGGAAAACCTTGTTTCCAAGGCCTATACCTTTATACGGCAAGTCCACTTGCTGTCTGACACTCTTGGCTTCGCCTCATCCTGTTCAGATGAAGGTTATTCCTTTGACTATTTTTTAATGAAGGGCAAAGTTTCAGCTTTTAACAGACGTTCTTTTGCCTCTTGAACTGATATGTGGCATTTTTAAAATGGCAAAATAAATTTTAGGAAGTACGAACAAAAATGCTGAATTAGTGTTTTACACTGTCTATGACTGCCTACGCCCATTCATTTGCTTTGATGTAGACACCTTTCAGAAACGTGGGATATTCCACACACCATGTAAGACTGAAGGGTGCCAATGAAGTTTAAAAGAGTCCAAACAAATATGAGCAACAAGAAAAAGTGAAAAAACAACCTCCCAAAATAATATGATAATAGCAAACCAACACCACCTGTGCTGCAAGTCCTTCACATGTTATGTCTGTGTACCCTGATACTCTAAAAATTACTGAATTCATGCCCTTTATTACTTCACCATGCTAATTTAGGCTATTACTAGATAATATTTAAAGCTAAAGTTAATTAAATACTATTTTGCATTCCCCTCCCCCTCTATTTTTTTCTTCACTCCCAAAAAGGGTTTAATATTTGGGGCTTTTTGTGTCAGAGGTGGTTAAGCATAATGGCAGTTGTTTTGGAAGCTAGGGCCTTCCCATTAGCAATTGATAAGAAAGCATCTCATGAGATACTAGTAACTCTGTCATCCCCTTTAAAATGTAAAAAGGCAGCATGAATCCTGAAAGAGGTAGTGCTGCTGCTGTTCTCAGGGGTTTGGGGATTCCATGTGGGGTGTTAATGCACAGCTTGCCTTCGGCTTCGTTCTCAGTAAGATGGTGCTGCCCTGCTTCATGCTCAACTGGGCTTCTGAAGAAGTAGAAGATGAGAACTTTTTTCCTTCCATATGCTTGTCACCCAAATCCACAGCACTGGTAACTTGTCGTATTGTGAGTGTCTTGACTGTCAAAGATCCTGGAGAAACATTAAATTAGTCAGTGGAAAGGAATACTTAAATTCATTACAAAGTAGGGCACAGCTGTAGAGGGAGCGTAATTACTGCACATAAATGCTGCCCTTCTCTTTCAGAAACCTTGTCTTACCTACTAATTTTTAAAAGCTGAACAATCTACGATTTCCCTGCTACTGAAGTGTAGTGTGTGATGAAGTAAAAGTGTGAGTTCAAAGGATAATGAAACACTTTCTCTCCAAAAAACCAACCCCAAAAGCTAATGTGGGAGAAGGTGGATGTATGTAGGGGTTTGTGAAATGCGCAGGGGCAGTGCTGTGGAGGGTGGAGAGGCAGGAGCTGTATTGGAGGTTTGACAGGGGCAGAGGAGGAGCTTACTCTTTCAAAAGACCTCAGCAGCTTTGTCTAGGGGTTTGAAACCCCAATATGAATCTTTCTGTCAGTGTTCTTCCTGCTTCTTGATGAAGTTCAGTTTTTATCCTTTTCTACCTGGGATGAATCGAGTCACCAAGGATGGAAAAATGGGATGACAGGATTTCTGCAAGAGAAAATGGCTATCGCTCTGAGAGCCTGCATTTCCCTCTACTGATCCTGCTGCTTCTGTCTTCCACAGTCTAGAACACAAATTTAAACACATGGGCACAGTGTCTCGTTAGTATGGATGTGCCTTTCCTTGCTAGTAATTTTTCAGGAAATTTTGACTTAGTATCCATAACAGGCTCCCTGGGGAAGTGGTCATGCTGCCAAACCTGTCAGAGTTCAAGGAGTATCTTGATGTTGCTCTGTGTCGTGGTTTAGTTTTAGTTCGTCCTGTGAGGAGCAGGGAGTCGGATTTGATGATCCTTAGAGGTGACTTCCACCTTGAGAGATTCTGTGATAATGATCAGTGAGGGCTGTGCTTTTTGGCAAGGTTTTAGAGGCTCCCTGCCTTAGATGCTGCTTCCTCTCCCTTATGGGTAGCTGCAGCTCTTGCTTAGCGGCAGTGTGAGGCACAGCTGAGGTGCTGGGCTGTGCTGCAGGAAGCAGGGACCCTTGTGCTCCTGCAGGTGGCTGTCAGAAATAAAAACGAGTTTTTGCCATTTTTTCCCCTCGTGGGGCTGCCGTGCAAATCCTTTTACCAAAAATACAGAATGCTAGCCTGGCAAGCGAGTGTCTCCTGGGGTGGGCACAGCTGTCTCTCCAGCCTGGAATAGAATCATAGAATCATTTAAGTTGGAAAAAGATCGAGTCCAACTGAGCCTGCACACACATGGCCCAGCAACAGTGCTGTGCTGGACCTGCACTGAGCACGGCACACCTGCCTCACAGATCAAGGGGGAGAGGCAGTGCAGATAGACTTCTGAACACTGACTAGCACAGGACCAACCTCTAGATCATCCATTTCTTCAGCTGATTTCATCTTTTGAGACCTGCTTAGAAGTGATGCTGAATTGCATGCTGAGAGGATTACCCTCCCTTTCATCCAGCGACACCTCCTGCTAGCTCGAAATGAAAACTCTGAGCTGCTCCCTCCCACGTGGGACTTAAGCACTGAACGCGTCTGAGGGGTTGCAGAGAAGTCAGCTTCATGCTAGCACAGAAAGCCAGAGGTGAAACCAGTTTAAAAAAAATGATCAAGAAACTAAAGGCAGCAACTACTTCTGTTGGAACTTGCTCTGCTCTGCAGAGATCAGCTGTGCAAAGGGTGAATGGTACATTCACACTTCATTCTCCATCTCTGAAGTCCAAGTGTTAGCTCCTGTGAGGAATGTTATTAGAGGACTTGGACCTCTATTGTTGAATACACCCTGAAGGCTAATCAATAGTATGTCATGCAAGGTGCATGTCAGGATTTGGTTGCATTTCACAAAATGACTAAGATTAAAATAGTTTGTCATTAACTTCAGTTGAGAAATTCACTCAGAATTTTCTCTGATATCAAAATTGCAGTTATTTTCCATCCAAAATAACCAGGACCCCTGGTGCCTGCCTCAGATTTTTGCTTTTGGATTTTTTTTTTTCCCTTTTAAAAGCAGTGGATGCTTTGCTTGTCTGGAAATTTGCCTCACTAATAGTTTCCTCTAACAAGTTGTCTGTCTTCTACAGCTGGGTACAGTGCATGTGCTGAACTTCTGGAAGAAATTGTATGCTCTGTTTCAGCAATCCTGGAGTTAGGAAATATTGTCTCAATCATTTGAGCATTAGGTGGTGTTTCGGTGGGGGTGGGTTTGGCACCTCTTAAATAGGAGTGAGTGACCAGCTAATACAAGCACGTGGTGTTACCACTGACACCACTGGTCCATCTGTGTTTTTCCTAGCAGCCGCTGCCTCTGTCCTCGCATCTTGGGGCTGTCTGCAGTTCTGTCCCAAGACATGGAGTAGGTGTTGGTCTTTCGTGTATGTTTTAACCTCTTTGCAAGCCACTGTGTACTGTTAAAAGAATAAAGTTTGGCCATGGGGAAGTTGAAGACTGAGAGGTGGAGACCTACTGTGCCTCTCTCTCTCTTGGCTGACCTGGTGTGTCCCCAGATAATTTTTCTTGGTTTTCCCTGGGACAATATACTTTGCTGTATGAAATGTGATGCTTTTAGTTGGCAGTCTGTGACAGCTAGTGAATGGCACAGTTTCACTATAGCTAAATGTTGCCAATGTGGGCTTTCACTGCAAGCAAGCTGGTGTTCTTTTTTTAAACTTGTGATAGTATGTTCATGTCAGATGATTTGTTGTGCCAAATTATAAAGGCAACACTTAGCTCACTCCTGGTCACAATGAGATATGAAAGGCATGCTAGTAAAGCACGTGTTTTGAGAAATCCATGGAATTTTTCCTGTGCCTTTTTTTTTTTTACCACTCAGAATCCTTCTGCAAAATGTTATTTCAGTCTTGAGTGAGAAGGAACAAAAGAAAATTGGGAGGCCCATCAAAGAGAAGAAAGAATCAGAATGACAAAGCAGACAAGGACAGATCCTGGGGGAAGACAGGTATACTCATTAACTGTATTTACATTTCAAAGACGAGTTACCTGCGGTGTTCTCAATCATACCCTACACTTATATTCCCTGCCACACACCATGAATAATAAATGCACTTCTGATAATAGAGTAAGTGACCAAATAGGTTTCTTCCTGTTTTAATGTTGTGGATGATCTTAATTTGAGAGGTCAGTGCAAATGCCTATGGTAAGTGACAATTTTAGGCCAGTAATTGCTAATTAAGACAGAAAGCAAGATGCTGGCTAAGGCACTTTCAGATAGATCACAGATAACCTTGCAGGAGCTGATTAACTCAAATGGAATGCCTCCTTAGGTGATAGCTACCAAATGATACTTGGAACAATTTTTAAAATTAAAAGGGATGAGGGAAAAGGATTTATGAAACTCTTGGCAGAGTTTTCTCCGGGGAAAGAATTTTGATAATAAGTGGGGTTAGCTGTTTGCCAATTACCAGACAATTAGAAGAAAGACATTTACCCAGTGGGCAAACATCTTTTGTGATAGACTCACACTCATCAAACCTGCTTATGCCAAAGGGGGATAAACATTGCTGTGCTCATAGTGTCTCAGTGATGTGAGCAGCACTGGCTGCTACTCCTGTGCTGCCTTCTGCATGGGTTGGGTGGGATTCAGTGTGACAGTGCTTAATGTGGCAAGCACAGAACAGAGGACCCCTGCTGTGCTTGTGATCCTGGGATGGCTGTGGACAATTTCCCAGAGCTCCACAAAAGAAATTAGGAACAGTGCAGCAACTGTCTGTGGAGAAAACAGGAATCTCCAACACTGGGAAATTTTTTGGGACCTGCAAATCAGAAAAAGTGAGAAGACATTGGTTTTATTTATATTAGTATCTGTAAAAGACATCATCATTGATAGATCAGAGTGAGTGTCACACATTGGAAGCTTTTCTGAAAGTGTCCCTTGGATAGGTGAGCCCTCAAATGACCATGAATTCAGAGTGGTGGATGCTGCAAGGTAAAGTGGAGATAAGACAAAAAGCAGCAACCTTTCTCCCTGCTTAATGGTGGATTTTTGCACACAGTTTCTATAAATAGGGGTATGTAGTCAGCACTGCCTGGTGAAAAGGTGGAGGGGATGATGAATCTGCCTGAGTGTTTAAGGGTGTGTTCCTCTCCCAGCTCCTTCCACAAGCAATGGAAAGAGAAGAGCAGGTGCTGAGCATGAGCTCCCTAGTCGCAGCAGATCTTCGAGGTGTATTCCATAGTTCATCCTCTATAGGAACTCTTCCTTGCCATTAACTCCACGGGCAATAATGGAGCACAAAACTAAACTAACATACAGATCTACTGACTCAATGCCTAAATGAAGCCAGAAAAACCTGTACCTTTCTGTTCTAGAATCCAGCTCAGAACAGCAAAGAGAAAAGAGGAAAACAAATTGGGATCAAGCGCTGCTCAGGAGTGCAGAGCTTTTTTCTCCTATATCCCTCGGCACAAGGTAGTGCATACCCTGCGGACTGCAAATGCACACCGTGTTGTAGAAATGAAGGAATGCACTCAGTCCTGATTTTGCTACTGTCATCCTCATCAAAACAAGAATTTCAAATAGAGCTTGTGGCTTTAAAACATTTCTGACATGCATAAATGTGAGGATTTATTAATAAGTGTTATTTTCAAACAAATACGTATTTTTGCTTTTTTTTTCCACTTCGAGGGCCGTGCCCAGGAGCAGTTTCTTTTGCAAGAATCTGAATTTAGTCTGATCCCAAGAAGCCCAGAGGCAGCCATTGTGAGTGCAAGCCATCCCATGTGGAAGCAGGTCTAACCCATGCCTTAGGCAGAACTTCTCTACAGAAGAAGTGGCCCTTTGCAATTAATTTCATTCATAACAAAGATATGAACTCCTTGTTTAAGGTGAGACTTGCTATTAGAGCCACTAACAGTTGTCCAGAGATTAAAATTCCTTCCAGCTAGGCCAGTATTGTCCTTGTGACATGGATCTTGTTTGGAAGCAGCTGGCATGGAGCAGGTAGACAGCATTAGGAGAAATCTAGTGGTAACTCATTGCACCCGAGGGAGGAACTGGAGATGATGAGCATCTTTCACTTAGAGAATGCTGGAGCAGGCTAAAACCTTCCAACAGGAGTAGTCAGGTTCAGCTAAAATGTCTGTGGTGTTCCAGGAAAACCAAGTATCGGGTGTACTTGAGGGCAAGGACTGGCAGCTACCATCAGAGGCATTTTTCTTGTGCGCGGTGTAGGTTAACAGCCTGTTGAACTCAAGGAGCAGATATGATGGAGGGGCTTGGAGCTGCAAGGTGATGCTGCTGCTTCGGGCAGCCTGAAGATGCACTGAAAAATACAGAGGTGCTGTTAGAGAATGGTGTTAATAATGCCAAGGTTCTTCAATTCCTGTATGGGCCACCCATTTAAGAGCTGGACTGGATTATCCTTGTATGAAATGAAGGGAATGGTGTTGTCAGAGCTGAATGGTAGCAACATTTTGTGGCTGAAAATGGTTTTCTTCACTTGCACAATGAAGCTAACATTTAGGGGGAAAAAAGGAGCACTGCAGGCAGTCATTACAGATGGAGGATGCTGATTAGCCTATCTAGCTCTTCCACCTGAGAATACAAGATGTACTACGATGGTACCATGGAAGGAAGTAAAGGAAATGTGATTACAGATATTATAGCCAAATTGAATTAAATCTGCATTAAAAACCAGAGATTACTGCACTTTCCCATGCTAGGTCTGAAAACATGATATACATCTGCTACTGACAGGCATGTAAAGAACATGCAGGGGCTTATTTCTCAGAAAACAAGTTTGATCTCTGACTTGCTGCTTCACAAATCCACAGAAACAAAAGCAGGAAGTAAAATTATGGACAGACATTAATAAATAGTCATCAGCAAAGCAACTCTGTTGTTTGGGATTATTGTTTGTTTTGCTTCCAGATATTTACTTTACACTGCAACCTTTAACAGTAAATTGCTTCAGTTTCTTTATCTGTAAAAATCAGGTAATGAATCTGATCTCCTTTGCAAAAAAAACATTAGTATTGCATGCATATGTTAATAAATATTATCTCAGTTGGCTAGCGGTCACTGGAACACTTTTCTGTGCTGTGCTGATTCATTGTACAGATTTAAACGAGTTACTAAATCCTTCTGACTTCTAATTTTATTGACAGGGCAGGACAGCAATCCTTAAAACATGAAGCTCCCTTTTCAAACTGTTTTTGAGGGGTCACGTAGTGGCGTACAGGGAGGCAAATATCTCTTTGCTTCCTTGGCTGTGGCTGCTACGAGGCAGTGAAAAGATCTCCGGAATGCGACAGAGTCATGAGTTACTGCCTCTGTCAGGAGGGCTCTGTACACCCAGTAATTCTCATAAAAGACAGTCTGTCTCGTATGACTGGAAGTATCATATGGGCTGACAAAGTGGAACTGTAATAAAATGGTATATCTTTCAATTACTTCCCACGTTATGTTACATCAAGTGGCAGCACACAATAAATTTTAAAATAAAAAGTTGACATGAATGATTATATAGTAATAAATGAACAACAAAGACATTTAATGCACACATAAAAAATAATCCAGCAATCACCTTCCAACTGTATTTTATCTATTTTCAAGCAACAAAACCCAGCTGGCAGGTGTTTATGAAAGGAGATCAGTGTGCTTAAGTGTGCTCAGCCTGAAATAATAACTCTAGGAAAAAATTTCAATAAAGATGTATTTTAAGAACAAAATCAAAGAAAACAAAGTCACAGAACCTGAGAGTTTCAAAGCACTCTCTTCCTCGTACATCCCCTTCTCCCCAAAACAAACCCAAGGCTATAAAAATTTCAGGAAAGATTTTCAAAGGCACTGAGCTTTCAAAAGAAAGAAAACCTCTAAGTATTCCCTGTGCACTTCAGTAAGGGAATTTGCCCTAGAACTTCCACACTTTAGTTTTTTCTGTGATCATGCACTGGCTGGTGTGGTCAAAGCACAGATGAGTAATACATAGCTCAGGAATGTGATATCTATCAGCTTGGCCAGTTTCTTGTCTTTAAAAAAGTGGCAGTACCTCAGTCAGGCCCCACCAGGACCTGTCTGCTGTCAGCTATGCATGGTAAGGGCACTCTCACTGACTTTTTTCTGCATAAAAGAGCCTACTCTGCTTTTGCTCAGAGGTTAGCAAGAAAGCACCTTGGTTTGGGTGATGGTCTATTTTAAGTTGTTGTCTGACAGCTAATTCTTTCTGACATAAAATCAGGTCAGGTAAATACACTCTGCTGCAACCATGACGAGTACCTGCAGCCGTAGGGAGCTGTAGAGTTGCTTGCCCTAATTCTGAATAGCAACTTCGGAAAGCCTTTGAGCAGCATGGTGACATGGGCAGCACAGGTTTAACAGCCACTTCAAAAGTTGTTTTATTTTAAAAACTCAGTTTGCAACGTAGAAAAAGTGAGAAGCACATTTCAGAAAGCCATGCACTCTGGGTTTTTTCTTCAGCTTTCCCCCCCCTTTTTAATTCACCTCAACACTGTAATTGCCGTAACTAACGAGCCCTTTTTGGTGCCATTGATCACCCAAACCTAATACTGAGTCAAGTGATCCTGAGAACAGAAACCATCTCAGAGATTTCTCTGACATTGTGCACAGTGCTTTTTTCTCGCCTCTGCAGGATCAGCTCCTTGTTGTCCTGCATAGCTCTGAAGTCCCATCCAACTTATGACAGGGCTGTTTCAAAGCCAGTTCTTTGTCCTTGTGAAGAATTGATTTTTGTACTCCGTGTGAGCAAGGCTCACCTGAGGAGCAGGAAGGAGGTGAAGGTTTCTAAGGGACAAAGTTGTCTTGCTTTTCAAATCTTCCCCATTTTTGCTCCATTGCCCACACATGTATCATTATCTGGTCTCCTACTCTCGAGATGTGAGCCATCTCTTTTATCACTTGCATGCACCTCTCTTCCAGTTGAAAAATGGTGCATCACTAGAACAGAACAGATAAGGTGAATAAGTATCCCTTGAGGCACTAATGAATACGGAGTATAAGGACAGGGACTGGCTCTGACACACTGGAAGCCAGTGGTTTGCACCACAGGAATATATCATTTATCTTCTCTTGTGCTACGTGTGGTTGTTCTACCTGTGTCATCTCTGACATTGTATTAACTTTAACTCTAAAGAGTCGCTACCACACTGACATATTTTAAATTTTAAGCTGCAGAATTTAGAAATGTTGAAACACTTGACATCTGTCAGACTGGCAGTAAACAACAAAATGATCCTTTTTCAATGAATGGTTACCACTTGGTCAGCAGCAAAGCCACCTGGAGTGTTGAGTCAACATATGGGTGAAAGACACTTGGTCAACTAGCAATTGTCTTCTTCTTCCAGTAACAAACATATGTAATTACAACAAATAATTTGATAATCTCCTGTTTGGTGCCCACCCCCCAGCAGACAAATGTGTGACATGTGGAGAACAACTCATCATTATGATGGTGAAACTCAAGCAATACTATTTCCCTTGAGTCAGAACCCGGTTTAAATTTCACTCTCATTTCAATAAAAAATTTTGCCTCAGAAAGGGCAATTGGTCTCAGACTTTGGCAGGAATTTGCAGAATGACAGTGCTGCAGGTTGGCTCCTGCTCTCAGGCTGAGCAGCTCTGGAGCAATTCGCAACAAACAGGGAGGTCAATTAGGTCTTGGTGCACAGCAGGGGCTCCAGCGAAGGTTCAGCTATATCAATGGAATGTTAAATGAGAAATAAATCCTGTAATAGTGCTGGAAAGGAAAGGGCACATACTAAAGACACTGAAAACAAAAAGCAATTGAATTAGTGATAATTATCCAACCTTATATTTCCCTCAGTGAAAATGGCTGTGCTAGTTTGAGCAGACATTTCTACACATACCGCTTTAGGTTGCAATGATGAGCCACCTTTTGGTAGCTGTTGAAGTGTTGGCTTCCACACAGAAATAATGTGTCTTTCAAGGAAAAATAAATAAAGGCCAGGCTTGATTCTTTCTAGAAACATTAAGTATAGAAAATGCTAGCTGAAGCTCTGTATGTGCAGCCTCTAAGTGCCTGTCAGGGCAGCCATTCACCATCAGATCCATTTTGCCTCAGAAAAAGAGACACTTTACAATTAAAAGAATAACAGCATGCAATCCAGCTGTCATAGGAAAACACTGCAATGAATGATGCATTCAGAGTCTCAGTGGCAATGTGAGGATCAAAAGGCAAGCTTTGAAGAAACAGGATGCTTTAACATTCAGTTATTCAACTGCTTTGCCTGTAGGTTTCACTTGTTTAAGATGAACAGAAATCAATTCCAAAAGCTCAGGTCTTCTAGCAGTAGTTGAGATGTTGATATTTGAAATATTATGGCCTTTTAAATTAAAGACACATCAAATATAATTTAGGATATTACAGTTTATTAATACAATCTTACACTGAACGGAACTTCAGTGTTGTCACCATAAATTATTCAGATAGCTTTAAAGTCTATGGGTGATGTATTCTGATGTATATTTTAAGGTGAGTTTCCACCACCCAGATTTTATAAAACAAGGGTCTGGATGCTTGAAAGTGCATTTGTCGTAATGACTGGTGCTTGAAATGAAAAGTAGCTTTGTCCAGCAGGTTGTGAAAACAGTATCAGGACAGAGGGAACTTATTCTGGGTCAGAGAAAATATCCCTCCAGCATGAGGCTGTGGCAGCAGCCAGCCCCAGAGGTACAAGAATAAAAGAAGGGAAGAATAATGATGCTCTCTCCCCTTGCCCCCTGTGGTTGGCAGCCTAAGAACAGCATCTGATAACCAGGGGTGGATCTGTCCTCCATGGATACTTTCTTGGACTCACCTGTACTTCTGATTACACAAATTCACGTCAAACAAACTTGCAATTTAATTATATATGAAATTCTAATTTTTTTTCTGTTTTAAGTCTTTCCTTGTGGTTCTCCTGTTGCAATAAAACACAGAAATTTACTCCTTATTCACTAATTTAATATAATTTGTGGATGCTATCTCCCTCAGGAGCAGTATGAAATATACACTTCCTTTAAGA
Organism: Origma solitaria; assembly: GCA_013397895.1. Taxonomy (NCBI): domain Eukaryota; kingdom Metazoa; phylum Chordata; class Aves; order Passeriformes; family Acanthizidae; genus Origma; species Origma solitaria. Next base: position 2,686,903 of record VZRL01004528.1, on the reverse strand, counting down.
CACTTTTGTGATGACACTCTATTTAATTAGGTAAAGAGCCATAGTCCATTAATCTGTCCTCATACATAATCAGTTTGCACCTTTGGTCATTATAAAGACCTTTACTGGTTCACCTAAATCCTTCCAGGGATGGAGAAAACCTGAATTTCATGAAGTATTCAAGATATAGGTGTATCAAGTATTTATCTTCTACCATTCTGTATTTTAATTTTTGTTCTTAATATTTGAATACTCTTTTGACCAGGTTTGAACACTCACCTAATACTATTCAAGGCAATGAAAATGTGTCTTATGATGGCTTCAATAGCTTTCCTGAACAAAGAAAAGGGTACGACTGTGCCTGTACCCTTAGCTTTCTTTTTTCTATGTACATAACCTGGCATTTATCCACAAATACTTTTCTGACATTTTGCACCCAGTCATTAGTTTTGTGTGAGAGTTTTTCTTGCAACTCCTTGCAGCCAGGAATCCTGAATAACTCTGTGTCAGCAGCAAGCTTTATCACTAGTCTAGTAATGTCCTTTGTAATTATAAATTAGTATCTTTTGAACAGCAGATTTATATAGGTGCCATACACATGTGGTAAGCATTTGACATTGAGTCCTTCACCACTTTCATGCTCCTCTACCAGCATTTTACCCTTCTGGGTTTCCCTTCCAATTTTCCTTAAGAGTTTCGTCCTTTCTGGTAGTAAACTTTTATGCAGTGAATTTTTTAAAGCATTTTTGTTCCTAGCAGGTGGTTCAATTACAGTCACATTAAATTTAGTGAGGGAATGTGGTTCTTGCACAATTACTTATTGATGCGGGTCTGATATACTGTTTCAGACTAATAAGAGATTTTCCCTTTTGGGGGTTCTCAGATTAATCTTTTCAGGAGTCTTTGTGCCCCTGTTGTACCATTTATACAGCCTACATATGGAAAATTGTGGTTTCTCAATATTGTCTTTTCTGCCCTCACTGCCCCCACAGTCTCTTTCAATAATCTGTGGTCATTTTCTCCAAGTTTATCAAAGAGTTGGTGATGCATCCTTATTACATTACTCTCCTTTGTAGTTGTCTGCCTAGTGTTGTTTCTTCCTGAAGTTTATCCTCATGCTATTTTTTCCACAGAGGAATATTTAGATCTTTTCAGCTAAGCTCTAAAAAGTCTTTATAGTTAAGCAAGCCTTGTAACAAAAGGTATAAAAACCCCTTAAGGGCTTTAATGAATATTATATCAGTATTAAACTAACCAAAATCATGCCATGGTGATGAGGACAAGTAGGACCACTTCCAATTTTTCAAACATCCAAACAAACAATTGGGAAAAAAAAATAGTTTGGGTTGAGCAGAAGTGCTTGACCAAAACCACTGACAGCTCTTTGCAGCAGCAAAGCCTTGCTTCATGGATTATCAGTTGTTTTAAATCAAGCATCCTTTTCATTTTGGCAGTACATTCCTTTACCATACCAAAAAGTAAAGCCAAATTAATTTTGTGTCATGTACTACTCATTCCCACTGCTTTTGTTTAAATTGAAAACTGAAAGTTTTTCCATAGCTGAAAAATACGTAATGCAATTTTATATTTTAAACGGAGAAGGTGAGGAGGAAAGAACATTTCAAAGATTCTTCTCTTCTTCATTTCACAAGAATATAATTAATCGCGCCTTCTCTTAATTGAGTACTGTGACTAATCCTACTAAAAGGGATTATTTAGAACAAGCAGACAATGCTAGATACATTTTTGTGTCGTTCAGCTGTCTTCAGAGAACAAAACTGAAAGCATCAACAACCTTTTCTGAAATTTTTTACGAGTAATTTTCAAAATTAATATTTTAGGTCAGTGATTCAATTTAAACTTTGTTGAATAGCAAAAAGAGGTCTGTGTAGTCAGAAATTGCTTTTCTCTCCTAAATTTCTTTATTGAAGTTAAATCCCTTTGGACACATTTGGAAAGTATTTAAGGATCATAGAATCTTTATCTCAGAGACTCTTTTGTATATACTATGTATATGCTTCAGATGCCACTTATCTCTGTCAGCTGTAATAATGGGAACAATTGGAATATATATAAAGGCATGGTTCTAAGCTAAATGTTATTTTAGTCTTTCCATTATGGTGATATCAAAAATAAAGAGGGGAGGGAAAATACTAATATACCTAAGAGTTATTTAAAAGCACTACTGAGTAAACTTCAAACAGCGTTTCCATGAAAAACTTTTTCCTATTGAAAACATAACTCATTAATTTATGTAGGATGGAAAATTTGTTAATTCTTTTATTTTTGCACATTTATGGTTAACAAATAAGGATGCTGCCTTTATTAAAAAAAAAATAGTAGTTATGAAATTTAATTAACTTATTAAGGCCTTGATTCAGGAATCACATGCTTTATTTTAAGCATTTGAATAGCTACACTGTATCAGTTGGATTACTTCTGTGTTTATTAAAGATGATTCTGAAATGTTTGTCACAGCAGCGTAAAAGTGGGGACACCTGTAGCTAAAACCAGCAAAAGAAGCTCTTAAAATAAGGTCAAGTAGAGCAGTCTTCACCAAGTCATCACTCTCCCCTGCTTTGTGCCATCCTTGAGGGCTACAGGGTTAGGGTCCTCTTCCACCTCCTTTGGGTTGTTTGGCTAGAGGGATGGTGATGGCGGTTTCCCCACCACTGCAGATGAGTGTTGAAGGACTGGTGCACATCCCCACGTAGTGGAAATGTGGGTTTGAAACCCCTCCAGCTGAGGAAGGAGGTGAATCGAGCTCTTCTGCTTTCTGCGTGAATGTCCTGAGGGCTTGGCTGTACTGGAAAGAGAAACAAACCCCAAAATAGTCTGTAATAGTCTGTTAGACACCAACCCCAAAGAGATCTTGGTGCTAGGGATCTGTTTTTAGTGAAGAAGGTTTAAATGTGCACCCAGGTCAGGAGCCTGGACACTGTTCTGGATCCATTCTGGATCATAATATCTTATTCAGTAGGACAAGAAGCTTTTGGCAGTACAGTGTGAAACCCCCCTGCTCGGGAGCCCTGCTCTCAGGTGATGGCACAATCCTGACAAATCACGTGGAAGCTGCTCAGCCATCCCTCCTTCCATAAGCACAGCCGTGTTGCTCTGCACCCCGGGAGGGCAGAGGAGAGCAGCTGTACATGGGCAGCTTGTGCAGCTGCTGAGAGGCTGTCACCTCTTTTATTGACACCCAGCAGCTGGTCAAGACCTTGCAGCCAGGTAATCCTGTCAAGAACACGTAGGTGAGGTTTAAGACATATACTGTCAATGTGGTGTGACAGTGATAAGACCACAGATTGTGGTCTAAAATAAATTATTCTGTTTAAAAGTGACAAGCACGCTGCTGGCTGCAGCTGTGAAAATTATACTAAATATAAGGGTGTATTTGGAGTTTGCACCAGTTCTGCACTCCAGTAACTTGGAGCAGCAGAGCCATAAGGAACTGTGTTCCTTCTGCTGCAATGTTTGTTATTCTAAGTAAAAAGGCAACCCATCAGAGTCTATTTTTTCTGACCTGAACACATCCTGAGATAACTGTATCACAGACTGGAAATGAACTTAGGATATTTTTTATAAATCAGTTATAACCAGCGTGAAAATATCAATGTAAGAAACACAGAGCTCCTGATTTAGTTAAGTGAGATAGAAATCCTTGCTGTGGGTGATAATTGTCTAAACAGACAACACTGTCAACTGATCGAGTCCAGAGAGGAAAACTGTGGAAATGACAGAAAAGCCTGCAGCTCCTATGGAGCTTCTTTGCATCTCTAAGAATTTGTGATTACTAGCTTAAAAATAACTGTATTATTCGCTTGAAATAAAACATTAACAGTGGTGAGGCCAAAGCTGAAATCAGGGCTGGCAGATGTCTCAAAAGCAGCAGAGGTACTCTGTGGGTCACCTCATCAAAACCAGAAAATCCCACAGTGGGTGGTATTTCTCCCGTGCCTCTAAGTCCTCTTGTGATATTCAGATTTTGTTGATATTTTGCACATCTGACTTCCACCAGGGAGGAGGGTTCACTGCTGTGAGAGGAGCTGTTTTAACATTAGGCAGCAACTGGTTTTAGGAGAGTCAATGGATTTTTCTCAGAAAGCTCAGATGGGCTTTACATTACAATAGATGCAGAAAAATAGAGGTTTTCCCTCTCCGTGGAAGACTTAAACCCTTGGCCCAAATGTGACCCAATTTCCTCCAACCTTCTCTTAAAATCCTCTTAATATCTGAGGTAAATAACCTTTGCTGCAGGGTAAGATGATTATATTTTTTTCTTCCTATGTCAAATAAAGAACAGCTTTCTCTAAAAGTCATTTATGTATTTGAAGACTATTATGTTTCCGTCAGTCCCTTATTTTTTTCTTTCTTGTCTAACCAAACACAATTCCTTCAGCTTCTTCTAATAATTTAGATTTTCTAAACTTCAGTTATTTAAAATGTCTCAATACAGATTGCAAAATTTGTAAGGCATGGTCTCCAAAAGCAGATTATGATATTCTACCTAAGATCTGAAACTTACCAAGCACAGGAGAGTGACTCAGTTTTCTGACTTCCATGGAACTGCTCTGACACCATGCCCAAACAGGTGTTTGCCTGATTTTGTAGCAGCAGGACACTCCTTGCACATTTTTGGCATGTGGTCCATCTTGCCTGGTCATTATTTCTCGCTTTGTTCATTGAGTGTTTCCTTACTGAGCATAGTATGTCCCTTTCGATGGTTTCTGTGTGTCTCCTTGATTCCAGAGAACCCTCCATCATTTGCCTGTCAAATCCCATCTTCCAAAAGGATTCCAGCTCCTCCTGTATAAGAACCATTCACAAATTGCACGGTATGCTCTCTAGCAGCCATCAAAGTTATTAATTAGAATTTTGCATAGAAATAGATGTAGGGTTGCTCTCAAGGGCATGCCCTTTGTAATGCATCCTGTTTGGAGAGGATTCATTTTGAGACTGATTTTTTTCCATATTCTTAGCTCCATTTACTTATTTTACTTGCAACGTTGACACGAGAGTCAAAATGTATCATGTCTTCTCCTGCTACCCTGTCTATTGGGATGATTACCCTGTCAAAACTAGAAAACAGATAGGCTTACTCCTGACATACACGTATTGACTGTTTCCCGTTACATTAGTATTCTGTAGGTTTAAACAATGTAGGTTTAAATAATTTATTCTATTTAAATTAGATTATTTAAATTATTTATTCTACTCTCCTTGTATAAATCTAGGTTAGCCTGGCTTCCCCTTAAAGCCCTTTCTCTCTCTTTAGGAAACAAGTATTATATTTACTGTTCTTCACTTGCTGGAGATCTTGAATATGATCTCCTACTTCACAGTCATTTTAAATTAATTTCATGATTTCCTAGCAATTTGTGTAACCAAATTTATATAAATATTCTTTAAGATGTTCTTTCACTTTATATAGTCCAAACTCTTGTTCTCTGGTTAAAGCTCTACTAACTTGTTGGTGACAATTTCTAACTTTTTGTAAAGACGAAAGAAAAATGCAGGTTTTCTGCTCATACCTTATTTGCTGTTCTTTCTTTTTTGTTTTCCTCTTGCTATGTATACATTTATAAAACCTTAGTCTCGTTCTAATTCATGTTATGCTGTAGTCATCCTGATTTTGGTTCTTCACACCATGCCATGTAATTATTGATAGTCATGGTTTTTGCTGATTTCTTTGCAATTTCTATGGCATTAAAGAGTTTCTGTCATACCAGACCTCATTATACTCTACTTTCCACTGTGGCAGATTTCCTGCTGTGCCTTTAACATTGTGTCTTTAAGGGAATTTTCTGACCTCAGTGCCTTGTTGCTGGAAACAGTTAAAAAACTTTTAGAAAATACTCCTGTTTGACCCTTTGGAGAAATGGAATACAGAACTGGCAGGTGGTGCCATACCTGTCTGACAAAACTGTGTTGTGCAGAAATAGCCGAGGTTGCATGGAAACATGGAGTTTCTTTATGGCATAAGGAAACTATGCCATTACAGCAGGGCAATGTTGTGCCCATATTATTGGCACAGCAGTGCAATGTAACTACCCTGACATCTGATATCAACTCTTGGTTTCTTCTTGCTTAATATTTCCTTGAATTTTACCATAAAGACAGAACCTTATAGAGTAAGGAAACTCTCCTGGAGCTTTTATTTGGACTTCTTTTTTCCTCCCAAGAGTCTCTTCTACTTTGTAAATTTTAAGAATTATACTGTTTGCAATTACACAATTGTAATTGCATTACAATTTTCTCAGGCAGCATAAATTAGAACTATTGAGGTTCATGACCCTCAGGTTCCTCTCACTTTTTCTGTTAAATTACCATGAGACTAAAAGATCACAGATTAAAGCAAAGTTAATTTCCGTATATTGATATTAACGCCAAGGAAAGCCATTTGATGCTCTTCACTCCAGGAACCCTTTCTCCCACTGGGCTGAAGAGTCTGATCAGATATGTCAGTAATACAAAATAACTTCACTGACTTGATTATCTGACACTTAATTGGAGAAGCAAATGTGATGTCTTCACCTTTGCATTTGCAGAAAAGAAATTATGTATCTGTATTAACAGAAAAAGCTTCTTCTTATCTCTTGCCCATCTCAGAGTCCAAGAGCTCAGTATATACAAGCCTTTATTAACTCACAACATGATTTTTCCTTATAAAGGAAAAAACCACCTTGGCAGAGGTAAAGACATGTTAGAAGAAGTCAGTGCTGCATTATGATTTGGAACAATTCCTTAGCCAAAGGGAAAACATGAGTGCCAGCCCTATCTCCATTATTGCAAGTGGCAAAAATTCTACTAATTTCAATAATTCAGCAATGGCTTCATCATGCTAACAATAAAAAGTCTATCAGAATATGGCAAAGGAGATGATTTCTTTTGTTTGGTGATGTTAAAATCTCAAATAAAAAGAATGCACTGGGAAAGTGGGTATGATTTCTCTCTTAAGGCAGTGAAAACATTGTGGAATGAATTGCATATATTCACAGTGCAAATGTGTCTTCCTGAACAGATAGTTAAGCATTTGAAAGCAGTAGATTTTAAACTTTTGCTGATATATCATGTCCATATCTTTTTCTTGTGAGGTTACTCCATTCATGGAGCTGGCAAAAATACTTCATTTTATATTCATATGCAAAAGGTGAAAAGTACAAGTTAAAATCATCAAGTTAGGCCAGATCCTCTGCTTTCCTTTAGACTGTTCACAGGTATTCCTGGGGCACAGACTTTACAACTTCTGAACATTGCTGCATGCCATTATCAACAAATCTGGCTTGTCCTTCACTAACTTATCCTGGATTTCCAGAAAATGTCAAATCACATTTAGGCACAGGATGAATCCATCTGGCCAAGGGATGTGAAAAACCAGTAATAAAGACTATCAGCTATTGGTCATGTTTCTTAAACAATGACTGAAGAATTTTCAGGTGGCGTAGCTTAGCCTGGTTCCCAGCCCTGTACAATGACAGTGACAATAATGCAAACTCAGATTTCCAGTTGGATTTGGACTTGAAAAGTAAAGTCCTTCACGGCTTAAAGGAAGGTCATCTGTGACATGGAGAACAGGATGTATCAAGATACTCACTAACTTCAAGAGATGTGAGATACTAACATTTCGCTTTAACAACGTTTAGAGACCTTCACATTCCCTTGGCTGAGAAAAGGAAAACTAAGTGTGCTGAGCACTGTAATTTGTTTTATTTACAGTACTGCCCAATGTTTAATCAATATAAGCTTAATAGCAAACTTTTAAAATGTGGTTGAGTAATTCCAAGACTCCCAAAACAAAAGAATTCTCAAAATGTAAAAGAGAAAAAAAAGAGGCTAAAGCTACCATTTAATGTGACCAAAGACAGGTAGCTCCTGCATTGTTAAATTAGGATGAAAAGGGCAACTAAACAAAAAGAAAAAGTCTGACAAGAAAAGAAACCTGAGGTTACTCAATGAATCTTTTGGAGTGGTAGCGCCACTGAAAGTAGCACGTATGCTTGATTTTTCATCAGCTCCTTGTTCTTTACATTATCACCTGTTTTGCTGAAACAGGTCTCTCTTCAGTGAAGGAACAGGTAACTGATTTGGCTAAAAAACCTCTTTCTTTTTGCTGAGTTACTTTCCAGCTGTGTCAGTGTCATGGTCATGCTTCAAAAACACAAAAATGATTGTGCTGACTGACAAACCATGGAACATGGGAGTAAATCCAGTGTTTGGGAAGGTGCAGAAGCATTTAATATTGAGCTTTGAAAATATTCAGTGCTCCTAAGAAAGCTCTGCTATATCTTCTCCATGAGAGAGACAGCATTTCAAATTTCCACCATGTGATAAGGCGCAAATAAGTCTTGTCTCTTCTGTTTTTCACATTGTAGTTTAGTTGTGCTTGGTCTAGAACAAACCTCACATCTATGTGACTTACCCATTCTTTAGTTTTTCACTGGGTGCGCAATAATGCACACTTCTTGTGCTAACACAGATTTACCTGTCTACACAACCCAGAATATTCTGTTGGTCACTGAGAAAATCCAAGCCTAGATGAGACAGCAATGCCAGCCTAAGTGGTTTGGACTCTTTTAAAGTCTCTCCCGTAGCCACTGGCAGCACACAGAACTTACCAAGAATGGACAGGACAGTGCCGAAGCACTCAGTTCCACAAGGCACATGTGAGCTGTGGCAGAGCACTGCTGCATGGCCTCCAATTTGAGGTCTTTCCACCGATGGGAAACAGCAGTCTCAACCCAGTTTATGGACTTGAGAGTTGATGTGAAGTTATTTGCCATTCTGGCAGCCTGAAGAAATAACGAGGAGGAGAAAGGAAGGGCATTCGGTGTCTGTACAAAAGAAAATGTATTCCTGACATATGCCATGATGTATACCCTTGACTGGCCTAGCTTGAAATTCTCCTCCCATTTTAAAGGAGATACAATTGCAGTGGAATCCAGGTTATTTTTTCCCATCACAGTACAATGAGCACAGACTGCTCTCTCCTGTCTGGCAGGCTCTCTGCTGTGTGACGGGAGGTGCTCTAGTGAGATCGCTACCGAAGGCCATTTACCTTGGCCTGCCCAGCACATATGAAATCAAAAATATTTATGGTAATGATGCTACTGCAATTCTGCTTGTAATAGACTCAAAATGCTAAGTGAAGGCATCATGTAGTGGGAGCACAGCACTGAATTGTTCCTGTGTATTGAAATGCTGATAGACAAACTAGGCTGCTAAGCAATTAAGTCACTATTAGACCAAACCATTAAATCCATTGTTTGCTGTTCTAACTGCTGCTAATTGCTGTCACCATGACAACAGGGGAGTTTCTTTATCTGATATCTCCATGTATTTTCCTTTTCATAATGGAGCCTGCCACATGGAAATTGACATCCTCCCAACTTGAAATACTTTTGTTGAAATAAAGGCAGACATCTTTAGATAAGAACAACTTTAATGTCAGCAGTAAAGTGGATCTTATCTAAATTTTTGATACTTTCTTTGCAGAATTATCTGGATCTTAACACAAAGTGCATTTTAAAATAGATTAATAATTTAAAAAGCTTGTCTTCTCACTTGCATCATAAAATTCATAGTTCATCTGAAAATCAGGGAGGTAAATGCATCAGGTCAGCATAATACCCTGTATCTTGTGCAGATCTTAGTTCACATCCTGTTTATGGCTATGCTTACATGAACATTAACCTTAATCACAGTCCAGATTTTACCCTAAATCATTTTTTAAAAAAGAAAAACAGTTATTTTAGAACCTTTCAAAATTTAAGTCCTATATTTAGGTTATAGCCATCCCATAGCACCTGTTCTGAAGCCCTGTGTGTTTCCCTCCCAGCCCCATCAATCTGTTATTCCATTTGAATGGGAGATGAATCACTGCCGAGCTGCAAATAAAAGTCTGCTCTGAGCTGCTTGTCTAATATTAACTGCTGATGCCTTCTCCCAAGAACGAAGGAAGGATATCCAGAGAGGATATCCAAAGCTGGAGCTCTGGCAGCCCTTCTCATGTCTTACTTCAGCACCAGCTGAGAAGAGGTGCTGTGAAACTGTGCCAGCACTTGGCTAATATTAGATTCTGTTTTCCAAGGAGAAAGCACAGAACAGAGGACTACCTGGGAGCTCTGTCTGGAAAAAGAACTTCAGGATTTTTTCTGTGTTTGACTTTTGAAGGGATAGGCTCTCCTATAAACTGAGCAAGAGCTACTAAAAGGATTCCCTGTAAACTGACACCAGAGGCTGCTTCCCAGGGATGGAGGGCAGAGGAGAGCCCTGCAGGTGGATCCCTGCCCAGTGCCGTGGCACCACTCTTGGCAATTGTGTTTTACCTGAAAATCATCTCTGTCCACGGATATCACGACTGGCAGCAGCCTGAGCTTACAGTGTTCAAGAAGTTCAAAATCTGTGACATTGGTAAAAATTCAGTGTGCCAGTTCTTAGTGTGTATTTTATTTGTCCATATTGTAAACGTTGTGAAATCTGCCAAGATCTGGTAAGAATATGCTTCCCAATATTGAGACTGTAATAAACTGGAAAAAGCAAATGGTAAAGTTTGAGTGACACCCAAAAAATGTCCTAGAGAAAGGGAATGGGAAAAAACATGCACTGAAACTCTTGGTACCAAAATACATTTCCTTAAGTTAAGCAGTGTGACATTGTTTATTTAGGAGATAGTATTTCCAAATATTGTGTTGCCATTAAAGAGAAATTGCTGAGGCTTTTAAAGGAAGAAAGGTCATCTGTTCTATGTTTTTATACAATGTATTATTTTCTTATATAATTCTGAAAGGAATTTCAGGACCTTTCGCACAAAGGTTTTTAACCTGCTTGTATTATACTTAGAAGCTGTTAACTTTTGCTTCATGAAGTCTTCCACAATTTTTTAGTCTGCCCTTGAAAAAGATACTTTCTAAGAAGTCCATTGTTTACAGACACACATTTAAAAATGGCAGCTGCAAATGATGATAAGTACCAAAACAATCTGAGTTAGAAACAAAAGCTCCAAGATGTGTCATTTGTCCTGTGCTTCATTCCACACCCAGGAAGATCCATACCTACAGACTTCCCACTGCACAGTTCATTGATACCGTGTGCTACTGGGAACAAAAATCTTTCCAGCTTCCCAAGCATCCATTTTTTTCAGCTGTTCTGGGTTGTCATGGTGCACAGGTATTAGTAACGCCTCCAGGAAAATCCTGTGATATTAAGCATAGCTGATTGCATCCTAAGCCATTTTCAGTTCAATGTAAAGTTTTGTACAGAGAAACTGTAAAAATTGTGACCTTCATTGAACATAAACTGTCCATGACAGGATTTCACTAAATTATTACAGATTTGGGCCACCAAGACAGACTACCCCCACTCCACTTGCATGATTCTAACAACTGTATGCAGAATAACTTCTCTGAGGCAAAAGTATTGATAGCAGAGCCTCACCCAAGATCTCTGCAGTGTAGGCTGGCCATTAATCTGACTCCTGACACAGTCCTTATCTGGTCCTTGTTTCCAAACCTATGCACATTTTAAATCCTATCGACTCAAAATAATACTGTTCGGCATTTTCCTAGGCAATTACATCCCAGAGAAACACTGGAGCAAACTAAGCCCAAATTCAATCTTGCAGTAACAGCAAGAAACTAACTCTGGAGGAGGTTTGGTTATGTCATTTATTTATCTGAAAAGCTGTTTTAGGATTAAATCTTGTAGCTCTTAATGTCTTCTGTCATATCAGATATTCAGTCAGCATCACTGGGAAATTGCCTAGATCAAAGTGATGGCAAGTATTGGAGCGGGATGAAGAAATTCTTTGGAAGTCATCACTGTTCTCTTCATTATACATGCTCCTAAACAGCAGCCACTCTAGAAACACAGATAATAAAAAAAAAAGGACAATGTAGATGAGTTGCCCCGGTTTAGTCTCTCCCGCAGAGCAATGCATGTATTTTTAGCTTCTAGTGAGGTTTAAAAGCCATCACCTTGCAAGCACTTACACAGGTGCTTAACTCTGTGTGTGCAAACAATACCGCCGACTGACTCCAGTGGGGATATTCCAGGCACAGAGGTCATGACATGCATTAGTGAGTACAAAACTGGCTCTCCAAGGCAGAAGGACTTCTTTTTTTATTGTTCTTCATTATAACTCAGCTCTGCTGTAGAAGCTGGTTTTTAAAAAATGCCTTCAGAAAGACCCTGGTTGGAATAACTGAATAGCTGTTCTACTGGGGATCGTTTCAAGAGGAGGCTGATGTACTATCAAATATACAGGGAAAGGCAGAAGGAGGCTAGAGAAGGGAAAAGAAATTGCTCTTTGGAAAAGCCGCAACATCATTTCAAAGCTTTGCTATTTCTTCATTTAACAAGGGGAAATAATAACCGGTGAATTGATGTAAGATCACAGGAGTGAAAAAGCTGTTTCTGTTTAACTGTAGCATACACTAAGGATAACTCAGGCAGAGGGGCAGCCTGGGATTTGCTGTTAGCCTGAGATACTTAACTGCCAGGAAAAGAAAGAAGGTACATATCAAAGCACCTAGCGAGAGAAATGACATAGCAAGGCACCCTTTCAAACTAAGGCACAAAAATGTTTAAATGCAAGAAACCATCATGACCTGTGTGTAAAGCAGCATCTCCTCTGCGAAGGGAGAGAAACAGATGTTGCAGGAGCTATGATTCCCACCTAGAATTATGAAAAATAACTCATCTTTTGTTTTAAAAGGGTAGCTCCAAGAGTGGGGTCAATGGTCTGGACTCTCTGAAATGTAACAGTTCAACTCTGAAAGGCACTATTAAAATAAATTTTCCATAAGGTTCTTTTAAGGAAATAACCCTCCCTGGGAGAGGCTGGAGGGAAAGAGCCACCAGATTGATTCCCAGCCACCACAAGCAGTCCTGCTGTGGACATATCTTCCTGGAGAGCTTCAGTGGATGTCCATCTCCCACACTTACCAAGCTATAAACCACAAAATGCTCAACAGCTCACCTTACAATGCTTTCAGCACAACAGGCTGAAACCCATATAAAATATAGTGCACCAGAGGAAGAGAGGAGAGAGATGTTTGAGGGCACAGGCACTAAGACTAGTAAGTAAAAAATATTCTGACAATCTTAGGAAGCCAATTATGACCCACATCACAGAAGCAAGAAAAAAACCCAAAACTAAAATCGAAAAGCAAACAGGGATGTCCTCCAGTCTCACCTGGGGGAAAATAATTTCTGGGGGATTGACTCAGGTTCAAATACATGATTTATACATACCACTCTGAACCTCAAAGAATTTCCACTTTCACTATCATCCCCAACATCTAGTCACAGAGAAAGACATAAAATAACCTGGAAATCAAGCTATACTTCAGGACAAAGAATATTTTCCGCCCAACACAAAATCAGATATTTACTGCTGCAAATGTCACACAATGGCATTTTATATTGCTGTTGTTTGCTTACATGCATATAAAAGGCTTTGGGGAAAACAGATTTTTTTTTAGCACATTCACCCCTACCTTTATGCGAATTAAAAGAAAAGAGCAAATCTATTCATCCAGGGCTGACTGGAAAGCAAAGAGGTACAGCACAGCAGTTCAGTCTAACTGCCTGTCACCTAATCTTCAGCTAAATTTGACACAACTTGATTGAAAGTGAAATTAAATTAGAGTTTAAAAAGCCATTGAAAACTCTGATTTCATAAATGATTATTAACCTCCTGAGAGCTGTGAAGGCTCTAACTGTTCGTGTGGGATGTGAGAGTTGTGCAGACTGTGCCTGATGCTTCTGAGAGCCCTTACACCTCACAGCATTGCTCCCCAGGGGGAACCAGAGGCGACTGGTGGAGGAAATTCTTGCTCCCACATCCAGAACATTTCATCCTCTGGCTGTGGCATGGTAGCTTCTGCTGTGTTCGCAATGCCTTAAATTTATCTTTGAATTTAAATTGTTTGGGCCTGTTCTGTTTTCAGATACTAGAGTTAATTTTCTTCCTAGTAGCTGGTACCTTGCTGTGTTTTGGATTTTGTATGACAAAAACATTGATAACATGGGGATGTTTTAGTTATTCCTGAGTAGTGCTCACTCTGAGTAAAGGAATTTTCAATTTCCCATGCCTGGCTGGAGAGAAGGTGCATGAGAAGCTGTGAGGGAGCACGGCCCGGACAGCTGACCTGAAGTGGCCAAAGGGATATTCCATACTGTGGAATGTCATGCCCAGTATGTAAACTTGGGGGATCTGGCCAATAGGGGCTGATTGCTGCTTGGGGGACAGGCTGGGCATCAGATATCGGGTTGTGCAGCACTTGTGTTTCTTGGGTTTTATTCCTTCCTTTAATATAATTATTGTTGTTATTATTACTATTATTTTTATCATCATCATCATTGAATTACTATTATTAAAATTATTATTTAAAAGAATTCCAATTATTAAACTGTTCTTATATCAACCTATGAGTTTTCTCGCTTTTACCCTTCCAGTTCTCTTCCCCCGTCCTGCTAGTGGAGTGGAGTGAGGGACTGGCTGTGTGGCACATAGTTGCTGCCTGGGATTAAACCACAAGAGGGAGAAGAATAGGCTTTCTAATTCTAAATAATGTCATTCTTTGGGTAACACCCAATGATGTCAATTTAACTCAGCAGCTTTGTGGTTCAACCTAATTGGAGAGAATAAACTGAATTGGTAATAAACTTGCTTTTGACAGGGATAGTCTTCTAGAAGGATGTGTCATCAGAGAGCTCCCAGATGGAATGAATAATTCCTGATTTTTTAAAAAAAGGCCTATTCTTCTGCTCTGCCCCTGAGCACTTGCAGCTGTGGGGGCAGCCACAGGACCAGACTGCCTGGAGCAGCACAGTGGCTCTTGTCAAACTCTCGCCAGCTCTGCCAAGGCCCCTCTGGCCCCTCCAGAGCCCCATGCACTTGGGATATGCCGTGGAAAAACTGGCAGGAGCACAGGGGAAATGGGGCAGACTTAGACTTATGTCCCAGCACTACTGAGCCCTCCCTGATGCCTGAGACAAAACTGGAGCTGCCATGCTGATCTGGGCTTCTTCAGAAACACCATTAGCTTAAGTCTTACAATAATTAGTGCCAGCAAATGGCATAACAGCTGCCCTATCACAGCAGAAAATCCAAACTAGCAACTCCAGGACCACACTATTTCCAATACCTATGAAAGAGACAATGAGGCTTTACTCTCCTCAGTTAAATGAGTATTTTCTGGATGATACACTTGGAAAACCTGCTTAATCCTTCTCCCCCTCTGTGCCCTCTGCACCATCAGCATTCCCGTCTTATACACAGACATCACGTTGTGACTACACTGAAATATCTTCCCTGTGAAGCACCAAATCTTTGTGTGAAACACAGCCAATATTCATTGGACTTTGTTAGGGTCCCTTCAGAGACCTTCACCAAGTTTGTTCTTCCACCAGCAGCTGCAGACACCACAGGAACACTCTGCCAGTCAGACTATCAGCCTCTACCCCTGCCAAGCCGATAAGAAGAGAACAAGAGAGGAAAAAATCAGCTTTAAAGCCCTTGAAGGATGGTTCCCATGAGGTGTCAAAATCTGGGGAAGGACTGATTAACAGGGAAATGCAATATGGGGCACAGAGTGGCTATGAGAAAAAGAGAAATGAAAGAAGCTAGATGGGAAGAAAATGATAAAAGGGAATTTTATAAATAATAAAGATGAAAAATGAAGGACAAGGATGTAAATGAAAAAGAGAAGACCAAAACTGAGAAAAAGAGAAGGTCATAGAAAAGCAATGACAGGTAGAGAAACTTCAGGTTAGTGTTTCAATTAATTGGCTTTAATGCATTTTTCCCAGATATCACCAGGTACAGCCCCATAATTTGACAGTTAATTCACTATTTGTGGATTCCTCATAATGCTCTGTTAATATTAGTACAACGTGGTGAAACCTTCCTACAGCCTCCCAGTTTCTGCAGCACATTGTACTGGCCTCATCCTCATTCCAGGTTCCTAAAGCCACTGTTTGGTGTATGCCTTTCCAAATCCCCCACATGCTGGAAGTGCAGTCAGGGAGGTGGCTACATGCTGAAGAGAAGCAGGAAAGAACTAGAAGGGAAGGATGGGATTTGTGAGACTGAACCAGGGCTCATTCAGTAAAAGCCATGACTTTTGGAGAACCTGACATGGGGACATGTTCACTTAATTCAGGTAATTAACCCTGAAGGACAGCCTCACTACTTGCCAATAACCAATACAACTTCCAGTACTGCAGGAGTAGGCAGGGACAGAAACCCACCTGAAAAGGCCCAATGTATTTTAAAGGGAAAATGAGGGCAAAGATAACTCCAGAGGGGAGATGGTGGTGCTATCTAGGTGTCGTCATAGAAAGATGGAGTGTGAAGCCTGATCCATAGTCCTGGATTCTGAAGTGCAACTTGGTAGCAGGGTTGGATGCTATGGGAGAACATTATGGCCCTTCAGACTAGAAAGAGTGCTGGACTTTGTGGTGCTGAGATATACATCGATGCCCTTTGTGACTTTCAAAATTTGAATTTGGAACGCTGAATACCAGAGTATTAAACTAAATATTAATTCACACTGTTAAAACTGATGCAATTTGGGGGAGTCACAATCCCTGGAATGACTTAAAAGACCTATAGATGTGTCTCTTAAGGACATGGTTTGGTGGTGGACTTGGCAGTGCTGGGTTAATGCTGTTTCATGATGTCTGCACTACCCTGACCTCAGGCATTACCAGCCATAGGATTCCCCTCTACGTTCTTGATGCCTTCATGGACAGACAGATGTTTTCCTGCTCACTAGCCCAGACCACAATGATACAGTTTGCTGATCCCAGCCCTTTGGAGGGGTAGCAGAACAACACATCTTTTCTTAGGAACCCCTTGAAAGTCTCTAAGTGAACACAATACATGAAAGGAAATATGTCCACCTCAGAGCAAAGGAGGAAAGAAACAAATCCAGAGCCCAAAAACTAACAAAAGCAGACACATTTTCTTAGTCCTAATGTGGAAAGAAAATTGACTCCACAGTATTTGAAAAACTACTGGTGGAGTGGAGGTGTCACCTCTAGAACTGCTGTGTCAGTTACAGCTTACTCTCCTCAGCTGTGTTTGTGACACAATATTCATGTCTTGCCCAATTCATCTGACATCTGAGGAGAATTTTTATAAACACATGTTGGCAATAGCTATGAGCAATAAACCAAGCTTGCATCACCATCACAGCTCCCTCTTCCTGTCATGGAGCTGTCACTGGAAGGGGACTTAAGTAATAAAACTTCCCTTGAAGATGCATTTGTGCATCCCTTAGAATGCTGATTCTGCTCAGGCAACATCACCCTAAAGAGGGCAGAAGAAAATTCCCCCAGAGAAGAAGATTAACTCTGCAAACTCTGCAGTGCTAAAAACATCTATGTGGGAAAACAAAGGCAAATATTATGATATAACTTACTTATGGTGCCAAATGTATATGTGAAACCATAAAATCATCACCCTTGGTGTTTTTCTCCTATCTAAGAATAAGGCATGCCTGAGAGAGCAGAACAGTAATTGGATTAAACTGGATTGAAGGTCTTAGTGCTACTTTATGCCATTACAAAACTGACATGATTATACAAATGGAAAGCATAAAACTGGAAGTATTAACCTGAAGTTCTTGTAAATTTAGTGCTTCATTCTTCCTGCTCCAGAGACCTTGAAAAAAAAAAAAGCATATTTCTGTAAGTTGCATTATGGCTGAATCCTCCCCACCACGCCTGAGGTACTAAGGGACTGTACCTGAGAACAAAGAGGAAAGATTTCCAGCACTGTGCTTAAGTTTTTATACATACAATTTCCATTAAGAAAGCTAATATTTACACTCAGAATTCCAACCTCGAAGAAGTGAATTATGTTCAGAAAGATAACAGTTTATAAAAAAGGTAGATAACTAATGAACTGCATTTTAATTTTCAATGTTTTATTTAAAGAGTTATTTAAGGGGAAGGAAATAATAAGATAAGCCTCTGGCCACCGAAGATCTGAATCATTTTATAGATGTAGATGAAAGTAGTCAGCAGAACAAAACACTACATGACACCATTTTACAGTTCAGGGATTGCTGGAAACAAAGATATCATGTGAAATAATTTTCAATATATAACTTTCTGTATAACAACAAAGAAACTAAGAAACAAACAAAAAACTAAAGGCAAAAACCAGATAGGCAAGAAATCACACACTGACCACAGCAAAAACTCAGATAATTTCCTGAGTGCAAACCACTACCAGGCTTCCAGTGGGGAAACCAGTAGCATGCAAATAAAAGAGATGAAACAATATGAACATGCAGGTGTAACATGCTGGAATTAACCAGTCATCAGGTATTTTTCTGTAGTAGAGCATCAGTCATGCAGTCTTGATATAAGCAAGTCAGAATAAATTGCTTACATGTTGTAAATCAGAAAGTTGGATAGTCTGTTCAAAGTGGCTAATTATGTGCTTGAAAATACATGTTTTTGTACTACCCAAATTCCCACACTTTCCAGTTTGGGTTAACAGGTGTGGAAAGTTCTCACTCTGTTCTTTTCCATCCTGACAGACCCTACAGTTACAGTAAGGATCTCAAATAAATATAGAGTTAATATAAAGTCTGATGAGAATATTAATAGACTTGCTTGGGTTTCAATGAGATTTATATTCCTTGGTGGTGTTAGATTAATGGTCAGACTTGATGATCTTGGAAGTCTTGTCCAACCCAAATGATTCTATGATTCTATCTAATGTGGAATCCAACAAGGGTACATATGAAAGTTTTGTTAAGACATCCCTGAAGGATCACATCTCCATACTTCCAGCTCTTGCTTTGGAGTAAAGGAGATGATGCTGTGGAAGAGTTGGACTGGCAGCTTGTCTAGTTCTTAGAAATCCCTGTGAAACTCATTGGCCTTCATATAGACCCTGGTGCACAAGGTTCTGTTAGAGTGTGGGCAGTGAAGGTGGATTTGTGAGATTCCTTGCTTACACAGCATTACATTCTTTTATTCCTTCTTCTCCTCCCTGTCTTGGGCTTGAGGCAGTGCAAAAGTTGGATTAAAAGTCTAGATCACATGAGAATAGCTCACGCATCTTCACTAAGGTAGTTTACAATGAACTAGGCGGGAAAATATTGCCAGTTGCTTGTGTTGGTGCCTTTTCCACATCTCCCTGTGAGAGGTTTCACTCTCTTCATGTACAGAATCAGACCCTTCACTTCTTAATACTATTACATCCTTGCTCTCCAGCTTTAAATGAGCACTGCCATCTGTGCCTGGTAATCCTTTCTTGCATGCATCCAGCATCCCCTTATGAATCTGTGTTTTTCAGATAGAAGCAATCTATAGTAGCACTGGTCATCTGCACTCCAACACATGTCATCTGATCTCTGTTTATTTAATAAAGAGCTTGTATTGGAAACCACTGGCAGTAATTCAACAGTGAAGGACTGTGGATTTAAGCATTATGGATTTACGTAAGTAGAGAGAAAACCAATCTGGTTCATGCTTAAATGATTATGCTGAGTCCTGCCAATTGAGTGGCGGGGGGGAAGCTCCTGCCTTGCAACTCCCCTGTTTAGCCTGCGGGATATTGGCCACAAAGGAAAATGGGAGGTCCTTGTATCATATTCCCTTCTGAGGACAAAAGAGCAGAAGAGATGAAATAGAAATATATTTATTTTCATTAAAACTTCAGTATTGTAAACAAGACATCTGAATAATAAGCTGGATGAAGTTGCACAATTTTAGCCAAATGGAATGGTGTGCTTAATTTTGCTACTGACAGCTGCAGTTTTGGCATTGTAATAGTTAATTTCTTAACTTTTGATTTATGATCATTTAACAAGTTTCTCCTTTTCCCACCTCTATTCCTACTTTCTTTTAATTATAGAGCCTGAAAAAAAAATAGAGAAAATGAAACATCAAAGCAGGTATGGAGGCATCATCTGGTCCTGAAACAAAACCCAGTAACCTCATCTCACATTAGTTGAGACCATCATTAAAACATCACATACATTTAGAAATGGCACAGCTGCACATCTTAGAGGAGCCATTCTGAATTTCCAGAAGCCTCTCTCCCTACCCCTGCATCTTCTGCACTACTACATGTGCTTGCAAAGTGCATGCCAAAAACACACCTCTGAAAAGGCAGCCAAAAAATCAAAATGACAGAATGGCTATGAGGCATCAAGTGAGACAATGAGAAAAAAAAAAAAGAAAAAGAAAAAGAAAATTGCATGCAAAAATACAGAAACAATATCCACAGACAAAGTTTGGGAAGAGATGGGTAATCTAATCTGTGTAAGGGCAGGGATAAAAAAGCAGCTATCCAACATATTAGGGCCCCTGTGAAAAAAAGAGTGGTGCTAAAATTTGGATTCTACAGAAATCCTGAAGAAGATACTTGTGTGTGAGTGGATGAAGTGGCAGGAGAGCTGTGTAGCAGCCCAGGACTGTGGTCAGGCAGCTTTTGAATATCTCTAAAGATGGAGACTCCACAACTTGTCTGGGCAACCTTTCCAAGTATTCATCACTCTTACAGTAAAAATATGTTTCTTGTGATCAAGTAGATTTTTTGAGAAGTGTCTGACTCTCTTCTTTACACTCTCCCATCTTGTATTTATAGACACAAATGAGATCCCCCTCTGAGCTGAAAGAACACACGGAGGTATCGTTACAACATGTAGTCACAGAAGCATCACCCAGGAATCAGAAAAGACCTAAAGCCACGGGCCATGTAGTGTGCATGTGGCCAGCCTGCTCCAAGAGAAGCTTAGCTCAAAGTGGCATGGACACAAGTCAGACTGCCACTTGACCTAAGAGTCAGGAACTACTCCCATGACCTCTTCCCTTCAGCATGGCAGACATAAACCCCAGGTGCACCCACACTGTGTAGCTATTAGCTCACTCCCTGTGCTCTGACTGGTTTTCTCTGTCTTACTGCTATAAAGGGGAGGCGCATAATGAAGGAGTAAAGAGAAGTGTTGGCCTAGGGGGAAGGGGTCAGTACCTCCCTTTTAATTAGCAGTTTGGACACAACTGAATTTTCAAAAGGCCTGGTATTTCCACACAGGATATCCTACTAACTTATTATTAGATGCTATAGAGCAGATGGGCTGAGTGAAGCCATCATCTCTTTGATGAAGTGCTCTGAGAAGTGCTGCAATTGCTCTGCTGAAGTTGGGAACTGACATTTCATATTGCCCTGAGGTCTGCTCAGGAGGACGATCTGCCATGTGAATCCCAGGGAGACAGAGACACCTCAAATTTCCTTCTGGCTACCCTTTTTTTTCACCCAGACAGCCAAATCCTGGATTTAGCCAGAACGGAGGTGCCCATTAGAGAAGTGTATCAAGCAATGCAGTATTAACATGGAAGGAGTCCACAGACTGTACAGCCAGCTGAAAGGCAAAGGCATTGAATTTAAATAGGAGAATCCAGTTTTCCCCACTGACACTGAGCTGTGCAGTTCTCTTGAGTTGCCTGACCTTTTCCTTGCCCCCTTTCTCCTTGCCCTCCCCATCTCAGAGCAGTAGCATGGAAGTCTGGTTGGTGTAGCTGTGCCCCAGCTAAGCAGGAAGGATTTCATCATAAACAACTGCAGCCCACTGAAATATGTACATCCAACCCCACTGAAGCTGGCAAGAGTTTCCACAATGAATTCCAGCTGCAGCCTCCCCTTGGTGGTGTTACAATGCTCAGTTCATCAAATTTATAGGGGCAATATATACAACCTGTTCTTTTCTCAGAGATAGCTGTGGGATTGCAGTGGGGCCTCTGATAATGCTAAATTTTTTTTTCTGGACTTAATACTTGAGGGAAGAATAGGACAGAAAAGATAGGACACAGTGCAAAATAGCTTCCTGCCTCACAGAAAGGATCATGAGAATTTAAAGTAAAATGTAGGATTTACTAAACAGCCCCTGGCTACAGAACTTCCTTTCCTGCAGCTGCTTTCAATAATAAAGCTTCAATGCCTATTGTTTTGTTCCTTACTTACAAACAATTCCAAATGGTTGATTTAATTATGCTGAATACAAAGCTGCAACATCTCTGGCCAGAATTGCTTCTGACAGTGCAGCAGTTGCAAGGCCCCAGTTTCACAGACCTCCCGAATTTAACCTGTCTGCAAAGAGTAGTTTGCACAGCCCCCAGGTTCTTCTTTCTGGGATGAAAACAGACAAAACAATGCTTACCTTTCATCCTAAAGAAGACAAAATTTTGAAAACCCTTCAGAAATCCAAAGAACAGGAGCTCTTCTCTGCTACCTCATATAACAGAAAGAATGGCAGCTTGTATGCTATTTCCTTTTAATTTCAGAACAAAACAAAACCCTTCTACAGCTGACTTAAGACCAAAAAAAGAAGGGTTGTGGATAAATCCTGAATTATTATCTCAAGCCAAACCAAACAAACATGATGTAGAGAGACCAGGCAGGATAAAAGGGAATCCATAAAAAATTCAAAGCAGTATGGAGCGACTTGTGAGCTGAGGTTTGATCTGTGTCATGATAATGTAGTGCCAAAGTAACTCCTCCAATGACATCAACAGAATTACTCTGGCTTTATACCAGCATGACTGGATTCACAATCTGGCACCGAATGCATTTGCAA
The DNA here is from genome assembly GCA_013397895.1 of Origma solitaria. Taxonomy (NCBI): domain Eukaryota; kingdom Metazoa; phylum Chordata; class Aves; order Passeriformes; family Acanthizidae; genus Origma; species Origma solitaria. The sequence goes on along the minus strand of VZRL01004528.1, from coordinate 2,664,320 downwards.
TTAAGCCACCACTGCACTTGCCATACTCCTCAGGTTTATGGATATTCTAAAATTGTTCAGTGAGCGGTAGTTATATCCAGGATATGGATATAGTAAAAGATATTAGCCAAAACGCTCTAGGCCAAATCTTAAACTGATGGAACTCTACCAATTACTGACTGACATGACCCGTGCAGCTGCCCCTCTGTGTTGTTGCATATCGGTCAGGGCAAGATGGATCTGCAGAGTGGTCTCATCTTGGCGAAGTACGAGAAAAACATAGTGAGAGCAGTGAAAATTAAATGTGAGGTCACCAAAGACTCAGACCTGGGACTGTGAATATCCCAGCAAATCCTATCCTCTGGCATGCAATCAAGGCTAAGCCAAAGGTAAAGACCATGTTTTGCTCAGTGAGCTTATGGGATTCTTTTCAGCAGAAGCCTGAGCTTGACTCAGGGTGTCCCTTCCAGTAAGGGCCCTGTAATTCTTAGCCAAGAAATTGACTGAATTCCAGTCCATGAAAGCCTCAATGTGTGAGAGATTTGGAACCCATGCAAAAGTAAGGAGCCCTGGCCTTGGCTGCTATTGTGGAGAAATGTGGGGGGTGGAAGTGAAATGAGATATCAAGGTGAATGAAGCGCAGGATAAAATGGAGGGGAGGGAACTGTGGGAAGTCAGAGCTCTGTTTTCTGCATCACAATAGGAAGTAATAAATCCACCATTTGCATTTCTTAAAGGACCTGGCCTACCAGTACTACTGTATGTCAGCTTTCCAAAATTTCTAGGCAGCTCAGAAAGAGTCAGACTCTCTAGCTATTGCCTGAAGAATTCTCCATATCTTTATCTCATTATTTTTCCCAAAAAAAACATTCCAACAGGTAAGTTCCACATGATCACCTGTTAACTCTTCACTTTATATAGTCCCATTTGACCGAGTTCAGCCAGCCATGGGCATTCATTCCATAAGGACTCACTTTGGTGGCAGCTGTATTGTCCTTGTTGTTCCCATGTCACCTAATTATCTCCTCACTTTCTAGGGTAGCTACTACTATAATTTGATTTCACATTTTACTTTTCTTTTAACTTCATAATTTTTTTCTAACACTGTTCCATTTGACAGTTGCTGACTTTGAAAAACTTTTCATCTCTGCTGTCCCAAGCAGCTTCAGCCAAAAGCAAGAAACAGGGCTGGATGGCTGATACTCACCACTGGCAGTGGATAAAGGCTGTCATGGTTTAGAAAAGGTATTCCCCAATTTAGTGTTCCCAGTGAAACACTTCAAACCATGTGCTGCTAACTCACTCCCCCCTCCCACTTGGGCAGGTTGAAAAGGGGAATTGGAGGCACAAAAAGCAAAAAATTGTGGGTTGAGATAAGACCAATTTACTGGAAACAGCAATGAGATAAGGAAACAAACAGCAACAGCAACAATACTAATGACAGAGGGCACAAGAAATGAATGATTCACTCAAGTGCTCAACCCCGACAATACCCAACTGCTCCCTCCTCCATGCTGGAAGCGACTCCATCCCCTGTCCCCAGAAAATAACTTAAGGTGATATAGAACCTCTGAATCCTGGCCATGCCCCTCATGGCTACTGCAAAAATAACCCTGCCATGTCCAGAACTAGGGCATTATGGCATGACGCTGCTCCACCAGATAACGTTGTCTTTGCGTGTTTGTGTGTCCACTAAGGCACAAAGACACTTTAATACCTGGTACATGCTGAGTTTTCTCAGTAGTACAGGACAATGTGTTCAGAGAGCAGCCAAAATGTCTCAGCAACACTAGCAGAATATGAAGTAATTTTACATTGGCATAAAACCTAGAAAGTGGTTGCCATTCCTTTCTGCCCAATTCAGTGATGTTGGAACAGTTTAACCCAAAAAACCAAACAAATATGGTCACAAAGAAGCCCTCATAAACAGATGAAACAGATGAAAGTGATGTGATCGGTAAAAGATATATTTGTTGATATATGAAGGTAAAAAGTTACAAGTCACCTTGCACTATAGAATCCTGAACATTAGGTTTTAAAGTCAAATGAATTTTCTAAGCCAGTTTTGATATACAAATCGCTAAACAAAACAAGCTTCACAACAGGAAGGCGAAAAAAATTAATAGGAGTTATTAGCAATTTATTTCTCATGAGTGAACTTGCTGCCAATTCCCTAGTCCCTTTACATAAAACAATATAAGGAGATGAGAAAAACACACTCTGCTGTAAGAAATTCATTCTGGAACAAATATGATTTTAAAAGTCAAAATAAAGAAGGTCGTTCTGAAGCTAAAGGGAAATTTCAATGTCCCCAGCAGAACTATAACTGATGACAAAGAATAGTAATTCTCCTGTTTGTGCAATCTGTCCTACTCAGTGTCCCTGGCCTAAGGAATGATATAGAATATAGGGTGCCAAAAATTCAGTAGCATTATATTCTGAAATTAAAGGAGAAATAGAAAAAGAAAATATGTCATAACTTTTTCTCCATATTTTTGTCTTCTTTGGAACAAGAAAAGACAATAGAATAATGACCAGCCAGAGAATAAAGTGGCATATAGCTTCTTGAATGGCAAAATCACCAGAGAAGTTCAATGTCAAAGCATCTGCTCCATGCAGGATGTCATCAATCCAAGTTTCTAAGGGAAGGGATAAACCTTTGCTGCTTAGACAGATATTAAACCTGCCTAGAGTCTGAAATATATGTCCCATATTGGAACAGTCATTCATACTCTTCAGAAGAGTTGTCTCCTACAGTAGCTCTTAGATGAAACCAGGACAACTGAAAATATTTATAAAAGATGGATATGTTTGATATCATGACCTATAAGAGCTTGATAAATCAATAAAACTTTCCGAGTCCACTCAGGAGATGAAACTCCTGGTGAAGTATGGCAAGACATGAAAAAGATATTTTTGTAATAATAGAATATAGACGTTTCAGATCTGTAAGTCATTTTAAGGGTTCTCATTTCTCTTTGAAGGACGCTGGGGAGAAGGGAGCTTGACCTTGTTGCCGAAGAGTTTCCAGCAAGCGGTTTGGTCCCACCCTCATGGCTTGGGCAAATGCAACGTGCCTATGCCTTTGCCTCTTACCGCACAAGTGAACTTCCACAGCAAGAATGACCTTGGCAGGGTCAAGGTTGCATCGGGGGCACAGACAACGCTGAATGAAGCAGCTGCAGAACAAACACACGACAGAGACTGACCAATTTGCAGGACCATAAGTGAAAAAGATGGAACAAAGACACCTTTTTCACCCCTCCCTTTCAGCTATATTATAGAAAAACCTCAATTATCTCTTAGCAGTAAAGATTCTGAGACACATGGATGAATGGATTTGATTCCACTAGCACAGAGCACTAGTATGCATGTAAATTGGTGCTAATTATAAGATGTTCTGTCTTTCAGTATAATTCATATCTTGGGAGGCCCAAAAAATTATTTCATGGAAAGTAAAGGTGCCTTTCTTTTAATTACAAACTATAAGTTATGCATTTGGAAAATAGAGAATTCTTAGAAGTGTAGTTATTCTCTACTGACTATGAACTTTTAAAGCATCATTTACCGGAACAGATAAAATAAGATTAATTTAGACCCTATTATGTCAGTAATGGCTCATAAACATTTCTGCAGGCCCCAGTTTTATCCTGAAAACAGAGCAAGTGCTGCACTGGCAGAAGCCAAAGGTGGTTCCTGCCTGGAGGTCTGGTTCTGATGGCAGCCCATGCCTGAATCCTGTGGGGAGACCTGTAAGTGACACCATGACAGCCCCACAGGAGGGAGGGGAAGAATGTCTCTGGTCTCCTGAATTTCTGGAAGTGACAATCTCTATAACCACCCTACTTAGAATCAATTTGGGATTGCTCCATCTCCTTCCCCCCAAGTTTGAAAAAAACCATGAACAACTACAAAAGGCAGCCATATGTTAAATGTCACAGAATATGCTTACTGATGTGTATATATTAGTATGTATATATATATTTTCTTTCAAAATAAAAAAAAGGTTTATTTGTTTAATGTTACTAATTTTATATTAGCCTTTTTTTTTCCACCCTACATGGTGTTTTCTCTTGTTTAAAAAATATTCACCACATTTCTACAAAAATGGGCTACTTCAATTCTATTTTATGACATACTTTTTGTTCTTGTTTCTGCCTGTTCTATGTGACTTTTTACTGTATAGCATCCTCTGTATCTTGCTGTTCTATTCTTCCTGGAAATATAAATGCCAGCTTTATTAAATCTGCTATGACACCAATCCTACACAGAAGTATTTGGGGCCCTAGTCACATCTCATTGTTGCCAAAGAGAAGATAATTGTCCTCCAAATCAATCAATGTTGGCCAGGCAATAGGCTTGTCATGTCAATAAGGAGAAAGCTATTGCCCAGCTGTTAAATTTAGAATATTTATGCAGAAAGGAATCTAACCATTTTCCAGATAACTTGTTCTTCCCCCACTCCCATCTTCTGCCCTGTGCTCCTGCAGTTTGCTGCTTCCCATCACTTATGTGATTCTGGAGAGGGCTAAAACAGGTTGTCCACATGTGGTCAGATCCAAGCCCTTGTAAAACAAACCAACCAGACAAATCTCGCTGTTTTGGCAAGTTATAGGGAGACCAGGTACATTCTGACTCAGTCTTAGCAGCCATATAACCCACCAGCCCCTTTTCTCTTGTGTCCTGAGGATTTGGCTGATGTACAAACATGAACTGAAGAGGCGATTCTCCAAACTGCTCAGCTATTTAAAATATAAGTTAAAATTTTTATGGAAATGCTTAGTTTTGTCATCCAGTTACTTGTCTGACAGGTTACATTTAAGTCTATAAATGTCGTTAGCATATTTGCCTAGTAGCTATTTAACCTATGAATATATTTGCTATTGTTTCAGTTCACAGGACAACACGCCCTGATCTCATCTGCAGCCTAGTGTGCACAGTTTATTACTGCACACATTTTTTTCTATGGGCTAGCTTGTTTTTAGTATAGGACAAGACTTCATCTATCACTCAAACTCCTCTAAAAAACTTTTATCAAACCTTTTCAGAAGGGTAGAACTATGTCCATTTGTTCTTCTTTCCACACTAGATTGAAAGTACTTTAAAAGAACATTAATATAGCAGAGAAACACAGTCTTTCACAGCTGGATGTATTCTAATTTTCATTTTACCACCCCCTGCTACTTGGCAAAGTTTTTGTGAACGGTGTTTTTCCCAGAAGCAAAGCAGATGCTGTGAATTCCAGGTGGATCATGGTGCAGGAGGACCTTAAAACATAGCTGTTGATCAGAAGAGGTTATTTTTCACTGCCTCCGTAAGCTTAGTAAAATCCCTCCACACAGCAAAAGCAAAATGAGAACTCCCTGGGCTTCAGCTCAGGTACTTGGTTGAAATCATTGCGACCAAGCATCTTTTTTTTTTTTTTTTTTTTTTTTTTTTTTTTAA
>VZRL01004528.1:2594997-2658883 GCA_013397895.1 Origma solitaria | reverse complement strand
TGTTCAAGAGAAATTTCCCATCTTCCTACTGTAGAACATAGCCATTGCTATGAAGGAATTCTTTCTATGCAGACATAAACCCATCTTTTTTTACATCCTGCTCCCTTCGAAGCTCGCCTGGAGCCTGTCTGCTTGAGAAGGCTGATGTACAAAGACACTGAATCAAAAGGAGGCAGCAGGGGACTGCAGAGAGTATGAAGTGACTTCCCAGCCTTATCCCTGTCTCCCTGGCATGCAATATGCCAAGTGAGGGCTGAGAAATAAGTACAGAATCCATCCTGACACCACAAAATGCTAGGCAGTGTTTAGGCCACTGTCTGAGACTGCTGCTGACCCAGAATTTTCTCCCCATTTCCTTTACTACCCTGCAGGCCAGAAACCCTGTGCTGTTTCTTGAATCACAGCCCAGGCCACCTTCATGGTAGACATGAGCACACTGCTCTCTGCTGATGTGAGTTATAAAATATTTCTTCTGATGCAGTTACACAACGGTAATCCAATTGTACTGGAAATTGAATAACTGAATTAGCTGAGCTAGTACAGTTTTCCTTCTTTGGGCACAGCACCATGCCAAGGAAAAACCCAGTTCTTGGAGCATGGCCATTCATGTGTGCGTGCAAAAGACTACGGACGTGAATTGTAAGCTCTTTTGTTTGTAGCTTACCAGTGCTTTGCACAACAGGGAGCCAGTCCATGGCCCAGCACCCTAAGCACCCCAAGCACCCCAAAAGTGATGCTGTAACTATGCAACAATAACTACTAATGCTAGCAGGCCAAATAAAATTTATTTTAACCTCTGATTTCATGCAGTGCTCTGCTATGTCTTTTTTAAAAAGGATTAAAAAAAAATATTCATCCCATTCACCCTAAATCAGTTAAACAGTGCCCGGTTATCTTTGGACTACACAGGCAGAAGTCTGTGTAGACAGGGACCAGCAACCTAGAATTCTCCTGCTAGAGAAGAGGTCACCCCCATATCAAGGAGGAACAGTGTTGATAATCCAAAAAGTACTGGTACTTCACCTCTGAAATGCTGCAGAACCACTCATAGCATGCCTGAACATAGTGAGGTTTTATCTCAACAAACTGAGTGCATGACAGCCTCTCCACTGAAGCCTAAATTTCTCCTGAATACTAATGCTGGCATTGTGTTGACTTTACAATGCAGAGTTCTCTTACTCCCACTATCAGCTCAACCACCATACAAATTTCCTTCATTACTGCTGCGACCTCACATTCCAAAACTCTCCCTTGGAGGAAATTACATGCATTTCAATGCTGGCAACAAGCAGGCTCTGACAAATATTCTGCTGCAATGGGATTTGAAATCTGGACTTTGAATGCTTTCATCTCCAGATGATATCGTATCATAGGCTTTTTCACAGGAAGCTTTAAAATCATGTGTCCCCTTTGCTAAGACACAAAAAGAATCATTGAAGGGTGTGAAATTGCAATTAATATCAGCTTCCAAAAGTTAAGCCAACTGAAGAAAGAAATTCAGTTTATATACACTTTTCAATTGGGTGAGGATAGGAAAAAATCTTAAAAGAAGTATTTTGAAAGAGAAAGAAAAACTTCCTGTCTTCTCAATTACATGAAAGAAATCCCAAGAGTCTTAGAGTTGCTACTTCAAGTTGTACAGGTAGTATGAAAAAACAATATACAGAATCAACATGAGTAGTCTTCTCATTATGCAATGATGAGAATTTATCCCACACAACCAAATCCAAGTTCTAATTTAAGAAATTATCCCTCTTGTCACAGATTATCTTGGTCAGTACTTTAACAATACCAAGAACCCATATAGTGGGAACTGTTATCTACCAAAGGAGGGAAGGATTGTGGATGGAATGTGCTGTGTTTTGCCAATCCCAGGCTGAGAAAAATTCCTTTTAAGGTCACAGAGCAAGTTTCAGCAGTTTTCAGGCTGTGAATTACTGAAAAACTACTAGAGCCTAGCAGAAAGGAAATGCAGTTTACTGCATCCTGGCCCTCTCCTCTGCTGTTCCTGCAATTGAGCACCAATTCTAGACAATAAATAAATAGAATAAATAATAAAATTTGGCTCTATAATATAAGTAGGAATAATTTCCACCCTTCAGACTCTTTCTGCCATTACAGTGTGCCATTTGGTCTATAATGCCCCAAAGTCACTCCATCAGGCAGTAAGCTGTGCTTGAACTGTACGACAGGCACCAGTACTGTGCCACACTTACTTTATGCTCCACTTTCATGCTTCAGCTATTATCTTTGTGGGTAACAACCAGCTTTCCACTTTCTGTTTCCTATAAACCTCATAATTTCAGTGGGCTGCTTGTCCCACAGCATCACACGCGCCTATATGCAGGCCACGGTGGGCAGAAAACACATGAAGGTGCCAAATGATAAAAGGCTCAGTTATAACTGCCGGTCTTGTGGTGGGTCTGGATTTCTTTCCTCTAGCCTCACCAAGTTCCACATACATGTTGGAACATGGTACCTGGGAATCTGGTACCTGTCTGCCCCTTTGGTTAAAATCAGCCAGCACTTTAAGAAATTTCTGGGGAAAGAAGACAGTGCAACACAGTGAGCCATATATCCTTTGGAAACCAGGAAACGAAGTAAGTAATTTGATTGTGTAATAATTGACTTTGTGTAAGTGGGTCTGAATTGATCCAAAGGATTAATATTTGTGAAAACTGGCAAGAAAAAATTCATGACCCTATCTAGCTTTCCTCCCCAACTCTTCATTCTTTGTTTACTGCAGTTCATTTGATCTTCAGGCAGGCATATATTTTAATCTGAGCTATTCCAGGAAATTCCATAGATATTTTGGAGCTGCTGTACATTTTCACCGAGGTAACTAAACTCAGAAGTTATATAAATATAGGTTTTGTCTCACTATTTTGCTTGTTTTTCAGTTCTGTGCCGAACCCTTCAGTTCTTTATATCTGCATTCCTGCATCAAGTCTCCACTTCAGAGGCATATTCCCAAAAGTCCCAGTTCCTTGAAACACAGTATTTTCTTTAAAAGGCAGAAATGACTTTGTGGTCTGACACTTGAATACCTGAGGGATTTCTACTGAACTTACTGTGTGAATGTTGACAGAATCAGCAGGAGACAAATAGAAGCTTTACTCTTCTAAACAGGGTCATGGAAATGCCAGTGTATTTATAACAGAATGTATAAATCCCCAAACCCCTTTGTTCATTGTTCTGCAAGAACTTGCTTAAGCAAAACTCAACAAAAACCACTTGTGCAGCAATTTTGTTAGATTACACCAACAACAAAGGAAAAAATGACTGCGGAAGACAGTCTTTTTCCAGAATTTCCTTGTTTTCCACTGTACTGATTTATGCTGAATGAAGAGGAAAACTTATCATGCACAGGTGTATTATTAATGTTATTCTAGAGGTAATATATGGCAAGGTCTGCAATAATCGGTCACTGGGCTTTCATTGACATAATAAGAAAAATCGCTACCTTTGAATACCTCCTGTGTTTGACTTCTCATTGGCAGAGATCCCAGCAGTGAGAAAGTCACTGTGCAACCATGCTCCAGTTTAGTAAAATACTCCAGTCTCATCTTCACTTGGAGTGCATATGGACAGAAGAGGTAAAACAGCCACATCCAACTCTATTCATTCTTAAGTAAAGCTCAATGCTATGCAGAAGATTAATGACTCCAGAAAACTACACAGTAAGGATGGTGAGAGAATAAGGGGACAGGAACAAGTGAATAGACAACTAAGATTAGATTAGGATAGATTTGTACCTCATTCTGACCCACTTCTGGCAAAACAAGATTAATTACTTCAGACATGTTTTAAGTTTTGTGTGCGCATTCTCCCACTGCATGCTGTCTGCCATCTTTCTTCTTAGATAGAAAAGAGACACAAAAATTGAAAAGTAATGTGTGCAATTCCTCATCAGAAAAAAGCTATGGGACATAGTGAGGTATGCAAGACTTTTGCCATTTATTCAAAACTGGTGATCAAATTTGCATTCATCCTCTATAAGCACAACAAAACCCACGGTACAGAGAGCAGAAATTCAGCTGCACACATATACACACACAAAAATAAAGTAGGGGCAATATGCAGAAACCAAGATTCTTGCAGTTCTGAGGACCATATTAAGGGAAGGATAACATGAGGTCTTTCCCATCCCTTTCTGGGTTGCATGTATAAAAATATATCTAACCCACTTCCGCTCCTTTGATGCAAAGAAGCTTGCAGCAGTGTAATTGAGGGTATGTCAACACAGTATCCCAGGCATAATTTTGGATTGTGTGGGTACACCCAACTTGTAAAATATGCAGTTCATGTATTCAAAGCTCTGTAACTGTGGATGGAGTCCAACACATATTTTCTGACAGTGTTGTCAGAAAACATAACTACTGAAATTCTGTCCAGACTGGATCACATTTTAGAACCCTTTCAACCCCATTATCTCTCCAAACCCAGGATAAGCTAACCACAGAGATTTTTTATTTTTTTAAAATAGAATACAACTCTCCATTTGAGCTATTCTAGCCATAGTACTGTGATGCCACATCTAGCAGCATTACTACTGCAGCCAACAAGCAGTAAATTAAATGTGCTTGAGTCCATGCTGGCACTGAGGCCAACAGATAGAAAACACGTGATGGCCAACAGAGAGAGAGCAGCCATGCAAAACCTTTTTACCCCTCCGTACTGGATGGCTGGACCTAGACTTCCACTGAGACAATTCCTGGTCCATGCCTACTCCTGATCAACAGCCAGGATTTGTGTTTGATTGCAAGCATGCTCAAAGCTGCGTCAGCACAGCTCTGAAGTGAGCCAGAGACCAAGCTAAAGACTGGATCTCTGCTCTCTTCTGTTACTTGAGTTTTAGAGCATTTTTTGGGTGAATCAGGAGGTCTCAAAGACATACAAAGGGGCAGCTTAGGGGAGGGCTCACTCCAGGCGCTATCTGCAGCAGGCAGTAGAGGTGCAACTGTACCTGGAGCAGCTTACAACAATCCCAGTTTTAGCCCCTCAAACTTTCCTGACACATCTTGGGTTATGCTATGCACCTTGTTACACACCGTGCACAAAGGACTGCAGGAAGCTGCAACACAGATATCTCATTTTTTCAGGCAATCCAACCTGAAAAGGAAAAAAGACTCACAAAATAGCAATTATGTCTTTGGGCCTCAAAAGCATCACTTGAGAAGTCAGTGTACTAGATAAAGAGCAAGTGATCTGGATGTGAGCCAGTTTGCCTCAAATTGCTCTGTAGAACCCTCCTAATTAAGCACTACAGAAACAGCTTAAGAGGTGTTGCAGAGATTTGGAATAACCAACTGATTCTTCCATTTCCTTTTCAACATCCATTACATATTGAGCCTTCCCTTCCTCACCCAACTATGTCATCTCTGAAATTTTCATAGCAGGGACAATATGAACTTCAATGTAGTGGTCCCTTCAAATCTTTTACAGACACTCTTGTGCACTGGATGTTAACAGAAGGGATGTGAGGCCCTTTGAATTGTTTGGTACTTTGGGTCAAATTTAAAGTGACCCTCAAACCTAGGCCTGTAAGTCTATTTATGATATAGCCATAAATATCTGTATTTGCTGCAAAACATCCAGTTTGCTGTAAAACAACCATGCTTCCGACTCACCCTGATTCACCCCTTGACTGTCTCATCCTTCAGTTTGCTCTGCTTAGGCTGAAGATTTGATAATGAGAGGTCAGGAAGTAACTGAACCACAGTCTCCTTCACATTCCTCACTTCTGACCTTCAGTACCTCTCTCTGCTCTCCATATGAAGGGACCGGCTGGAAAAAGAGCCAAAAAATTCACACACCACTTGTGAGAAAGCCTCTATTTTGCAGCTAAGAAGCACAAAATGTGGGCTGCTCTGCTGTGCATTATGAAGAGAGATACAGATGGTGTAAGACAGCTCACGTGGTTCAGAATAATTGAGAGGGAACCTCAGGATAGACCTGACATATCAATGCAGACATATTATAGTTCCTCTGCAGATGGTGCGCACCATGACATATAGATATACCAGAAGCTCTTCACCCCACAGAAGTAAAACCTGCATGCCTTCTAAAAAAAACCCCCAAAACGCAAACACCACCCCACAGCTAAAATGAAGCAATCAGTAATCTTGCCACTAGGTCTATTCCCTGAGCTTGACAAGGAGCCTGACTAAAGAAAAATAAAAAACGTCTCATTCTCAAATTATGGACACAAAGTGATTTCTGTTTCCTGGGTACATGCAGAAGGGAGAGGATTCTCTTCCTCCCTTTTAAATCAAACTGGGAATATTTAGTTTTAATCAATTAAAGTCTGATGCTGCTACACTTCAATTAGAAGTTCTGATTGTATTCTACTTTTATTCCCTTTCCTAAACTGTTTCTACTGTTTTGCTGTAAAATTCTTCTAGCTGCAAATTATTTCTGCATTTCAGATTTATACAGAAATATGTATAAACAAAAAGAAGAAAAATGAAAATATATTCATGCAGCTGTTTCTGCCTATCACCTTTAATCTTTCATGCACTTTAAAATATGTGCTTCCCACAAAGGGAGAGAGAGATCTATTTTTGCTTTATGGGAATATAAAAGTAATTTGTTGCCATAGCAATATTTTTCCATCCAAATGCTCTGAACACCACAGTTGCTTCAGGTTTTGAGCAAACTGTAACTATCCCAAAAACCCATGTAAAGTGTTATGCTTCAATAACCTTTTCAGTTCCATTATAATCCCATCTTTCTGCTAGACATTATTAAAAAAAAAAAAATTCAATAAAGATGTTTATGTCTATACAAGCTTACTCCCAGACATCGCTTTCAAAATCATTTGCTCTCATTTTGTTTAATTCAATTTGCACTAAATTTCTGGAGAATGGACTGAAAAAAAATCTCTATCCAGCGGGCCAAATTCTGAAGCCCACAGGAAGAGTGAACAGATTTAGAGCAAGATGTTAAACCCCTACATGCTCTACTTTCTTAAATTCCCCCCCTCGCGTAGTGCTCTTAGTAAGGTTCTCAGAGATGTTAGCCCTGTTCATTTCCATAGCAACCCTCTCCACAGAGTGGAACAATTTGTTAAAATTGTTGCGGTTCAGCCTTTGAAAACAGCAATACCACAAAGACTTGTAGGAGAAGCCTCCCAGAGCTTGGGCTATGAATCACCACCAGAATACCGTTTTTTTTCACTTTAATTTTGACCCTGTCCTGGAAACAGCAACTTCCATGGCTCTGGGAGGACATTTCATGCAAGCTGGAACTGTGGATTATGCTACGCACAAAGCAGTGCCTGGTTGTAGCTAACTATGCATTCTTATTGCAGTATTACATAATGTTCAAATAAAAATATAACGGAAACCAGACGCAATGTTTAATCTTCAAGATGTTAATTAAAACCCCAATTCCAGAACGCAGACTTGTTGGCAGATTTCCATTCTCCCCCACCTACACCATAAGAGCAATTTCACAACATGGGGGCGTTATGTAAATTCAGGTCAACGGCTTCAGCTCACCGATGGTGCTCCCAGGCATGATGACATGTTAAACTCCATCAAAACCTCCACACTGGCCACCTGCTGCTCATAGGTCTGGTAAAGCTCCCCTTATGTGACCACAGGTGAATCTCTGTGCAGTTCATTTGTAAAGAAGGCATTGTTTGTGTGTGTATCTATCTTTTACTGTTTCTGACTGGATGAGACTTTGTGTTTGTCTTTGTTACCTTGCACACATTTTCATCAGCCCTTGACTGCTTGCTTGTGTGTCTTGCTGCACATTCTTGAGCTTGTAAACCCTTTGGGGTTATTTATGGTCTATCCCACAGGGTCCCAGCCTGGCAAGATTTGCTGTAAAACTACAATATAAACACTAGATAAACATGCTTGTTACAGCCCAGACATGCTAACACAATATCTTATTTCTTAAAAAATCTATCAAACACTTTCTTAATCCAGATGTAAATCACGATTTACTGTTGTATTTAAATTGTCACCATCTGTTTAAACTGGACATGCGAAGCAGAATAGTCTTTTTTTCCCCGCACTCTCACAGCCAACCTGAAATGCAACATGCATTTTATATTTCTGAATATGCTGAATCTGGTGTGGATGGCTGTTTTGTGCAGTCATCTGCACTGGTAGTGCCTGCATGTGTGTTTTATACAACATCACAGAGAGGGAAAGGAGACAGCAGAAAACAGCAATGTAATTGCAAGCGTAAGAGAAGTGATCAGGGAGTCTTCAACTGACAAGGCATTTGCAGTACATAAACTGCCGTAACACACTTGCCTTAAGGTGAAGTTTCGTGGTCAGCTTAAGACAGACTAAATCCATATACCATTGCAAAAACATGAGCACTCTTGCCTTCCCTTCTGTCCCAGTCTGCAAGTTTCTGTCTACTCTCTTCTGCCAGCATTAATGCAAGACTGGGAAAGTGATCTAGACAAAAGTGTTTTTCTGGTTTTGAGTTTGGCCAGGTGAATTTCACAGTAAGATCACTTTCCAGACCTGTTTGTGCAACCAGCCACATAAACCCCAGTACAGGAGTGAAATTATCCCTTCCAAGGGCATCACACCTGGTGCAATGGTGGTCAGTGAATCCCTGCTGTGCAAGAGCACTCTTAGCTGACTAGGTTTCATATGGATAATGTTCTCTAAGGGATAATGCACAAAATAACTATCAATCAGTATTTGTCAGCCAGTTTACTGCTAGAGGAAACAACTTACTGTAAACAATGTTTCTCTAAGACAGGTGCATATTTAAATTACTATTTTACAGATAAGGAAAGAAACTGAATCACATCAACTTTCATCCCTAAGGTCAAAGAGAAAATATATAAAGCATGACAGATCTCCTGCCTCTATACAAGGCTCATTTTCTTTGCATGTGCACCTTTTTTTCCTGTGTGAATGCATACATTTACACAGGGATTTATATTACATAAATAAATGTGTCCAACACTGTGAAAAATTGATTCCTGTGGTCAAAAACAAAGTAACCACGGATTTTAGTAGCAAAATTGTAAACTGGATTTTACACCTTGGATTAATCAATAAAGACCCATTCCATATTTTATTCTACTGACTTCTAAATGTGTTTTGAGATTTTTTTAAAAGCAAAATTCAAGCAATTCTGCTTTACCAAGGAACAACCGGTGTTTATATTATTGCAACAAGTCATAGTGCTTATTGACATTATTTTATTGTTGAGTGCAAATAAATACCACTTGATATGCAGTGAACAATAACTATTTTAAACACAATGGCAAATGAGTTCCAGCTGTGCTTGTATCAATGTCATAGTTTTAGAAACAACAGCTAACAATGAGATTTATTATACCAAATGAGATACTGAACCATTTTCTTCCTGGCTGCCTACTTTCTCTCCAGAGTCAGGCAGTTCTTCAACTGGCAAAGCTCAAAAAGGCATGGAGATTCATAAATGCAAATATGTATTAAATATGCAAACATCATGGATCTGTGTGCCCTGAAAAATGCATACTCTTAAAACATAGCAACATAGTTTCCTGATAATACCTAATGACATATGACAGCTCATATTATAAACAGATTTCCTCCTAGAAGAAGAATTAGTGGGGAATACAAATAGAGGGATACAAGAAAGTAATGTTTGCAGGAAGAAAAATAATGCGAGGGCAAGTATAAAACTCCGCAGTGTTGATCATGCTGCAGAAACCCTTGACCATATTTGCAGCACATGGAACAGAAGGTCTGTTTCTCCAAATTGCGCTGTAGAGGGTTTGGGAAACTCTGGGAAGGAAGAGAAATGAACTTGCCAGCAGAGGTAGGTCAATGAAGCTGCAAGCACGCAGGCTTCCCAGCCAGGCTCCTCTGGAAAGAAGGATGAAGCAACTGTGAAGGTACCTGAGGGGCAGATACCCAGCCCTGACAGACCTCTCCAACCCACGGCTCATTATCATGTGTCAGGTCAGGGCTTTACACTTTGTGGGGGTCAGGGCTTTGTTCCTTCTTTCACACAGTAAAGCATCCATCAAAGTTGTGCAATACGCAGATTCTCCAGCTGGAAATAATGTGCCAGAGGAAGATTTTATTTAAACAGGCAAAATACTGGGAGAGCCGCTCTCACAGATGCCTCAAGGCCCTTCATGCCACCCCGACGACCAAAGCCAGGCATGCGGAATTAAGATCCCACGCAGCAAAGGCAGCTTGGTGTCGGCCAGGCACAAAAATCCGCAACTGTTGCCCGTGTCCTTGAGAAGTCCGAGGAAGTGGAGCCGTGTGGAGCTGGCTGGCCATGGCCCTGTGGAGCCTCCACATGCTGCACCCGGAGGGGCTTCTCCCGAGGGGCTCCGGAGGGAGCGAGGCCTGCCCGGCGGATGGGCCCCGCAGCCTGTTCTGGCCGGGCCCTGACGCCCGTCCTTGCCCTGCAGCTCCTTCCACCGCAAGGAAACCAACTCAGCACTCCCTTTTGGGGGCCTGGCTTGTGCTGGGATCCAGAAGAATGGCTGTGACACTCTGGAAGTCACAGCACTGTAGGAGAGGATGGAACGATCCAGGGGAGATGCCGATGGTGTCCCAGCCTCGGGCCCAGCTCTAGAACGTTCAGCACAGTATAAGAAAGGATTCAGGCCAGTGAGGTGGATATGGAAGAGAAGAATCCGGCAGCGTGGGGAATACTACCACAAAAGCCTTCAGACCTGATGCATCTCATGAGCTAAAACAAATGGAGGATCACACGTGGCTCAATCCACCTCTGGCTCTAGTCACAGTTCCACCACTGATGTGCTGCACAAAATTGCTCAGGTTCATTGACTATTCACTTAAATTTTGATCCTTTCCAAACAGAGATAATGTGTTTTGTCTTCCTATGAGGTGCTTCATCTTCCACAGAGGAAAAGCAGTATATATGAATCTTCTTGTTAACTAATGCATGAAATCTGCCAGGCAAATGTCATCATTTTGGTTTGTATTTGTACAGCACCTTGTGCAATGTGGGTCCTTTTTTTTGTTTTAACTAGGGCTTGGAGGCACTTGCAGGTCAGCAACAGTACACAGAGTTAATTATTCCCTTGCATGAATGCATAAGGAAAAATATTTTTTAGAAGTAAAAGTTAAAAAACCCCCATAATTCTGGAAGACTGTCTCCTGAGGCAGTCTATTTGCATCAAACCCCTTGAAAACTAACTGAAAGAAAAAGCAGAGCAAACACAGTATATGAATTAAAAAAATAAACAGTCCTAGCAAATATGTCTCTATAAAATTTTAAAACCCTGGCCTTCCTTGGAAAACTAAACAAACATACATAAGACAGATTATATTTTAATTTTGCCATTTGTTAAATTAATTATTTGATATCATGCAAAAAAACCCCAACAAAACACCAAAAAAACCAAAACCTCAAAAGATACCCAGCTAAGATCCCAACACATGTGAAGGTTTTCTGATTTAGTAAATTCAGGTAAGCCATTTGTACTTGAAGAAGTTAGAAATAAAACTTTAGCTCTGGATGATGCTGATTCTGCAAATATTTGCTTAGATGAATAATTCTAACTCATCTAAAATGGGGGTTTGATCCATGTTGTTTTCCTTCCTTCCTTCCGCACCATTCCTTCCTTCCTTCCGCACCATTCTTTCCTTCCACACCATTCCTTCCTTCCTTCCTTCCGCACCATTCCTTCCTTCCTTCCTTCCGCACCATTCCTTCCTTCCGCACCATTCCTTCCTTCCTTCCTTCTCACTCATTTTGTTTGTTGTTTTTGCCAGGTCTTTTCTCTGATAACTGCTCTTTGAGGTGTCATCAGCATGTACTCTTGGCAGTAGTTTTGTTTGGACAGATAGAGAATCCTTACCTACATGAAAGGAAAAGGCTGTTCATGTCAGATTTCAGTAGAATTGGACTTTTGTTCTTCATCTGATGGTGCAGATAAGCATAAAAAATTTATACTGACCTTGTTATTGGTCAGTGGGGGAGGTCAGTGGGAACCAGTGTCTGTCACCAGACCACAGTGACTAATATGTAAGAGAGGCAATTTAGTTCTAAGCATCCCAGTTCTATTTTGAGTCAACTGCACCTTGGAGAGCCTCCAAAGTTGTCCCAGTCCAGTCAAGTTAGCCAAGAACAGGAATTATCTCCTTCTGGATCTGTCCTGGTCTTTTTAAAGTTTTAAATCTTTCCTTTAAAGGCCTGTGATTTTTTTTACTCTTACACTGCTGCCCTCCACCATGCTCTTTTTTCACCAGTAAATAAACTTCTCTGTCAGTACCACAAGTTGCTTACAGATTTTGAAAAACAGAACTTTTTGTTCAGCCTCCAAAGGTCTTTAAGAAGTGGCTGCTCATTTATATGCTAACCCCACTTAAAGCATGAGGGCAAACCCTCTGGGTACATGAGTAGAGCTCATTATATTCAGTGGAACCATGGCTCCAAGTCACCCTGAAGTCTGCTGTACACATCTGTCAAAGCCAGGAATTGACAAATAAAACAATCTGGTAAAAAAAAATTATTTGGTAAAAAAAAAAAATCTGAAGGATGTGTCATCACATATCTTGCAAATACTTTGCATTTCCTTCATATACACTGTTTGAATTCAAAGACATCAGGAAAGTCCTGCAATATTAGAATACAAAATTAAGTAAAAGATCCTCTTGTTTCTCTAACATCTAGTCTTTTATTTTTCATTATTAACACTGTCTAGTCTGTGATCATGCTGACCCTTTGCTTTCTCTGGCTGTGCATGTCTGCCCTTATTCTACAAGGCACCCAATTTACCATAAATTGGATATTAAAACAGTAAATTATTAATATATTTGTAACCTAAACCACAATTGAAATGCAGTTCAAGAATGCAACTTGCTTGGCTGGAAAAACTGTTTTCAGTGATGCATTTGTGTCTTACAGAAAGACTGAAAAATTATAAGGGGCTAAAACATTCCTGACATTTTTTATTGATCTGGGACTTGTTTCTGCTGAAAAAAAGTGAGAGAAGACATCAAAAATTTCAGAATGATGGTTGCAAGAATATTTTTATTGGTTAAGAACTGAACTCAAAGACCATTTCTGTCAGTCAGGAAGCTCCTATTAACTTCAGATATATTGCTCAGAATGTCATATAAAACATTACTATGAATGTGTAGTGCATTTAAAAAGCATAAGCAATAATGCTTAGCACTGTTGATGCTAGAAGCTAAAAGGAATTTAATAAAGTAACAGAGATGCTGAACTTGGGAATCAAATGCCACAAAAAACATATCTTGACATGTGCTGCAAACTGGAGCTATACACAGATGTAGCATTCTATTTTGGCATGTTAGCATTCAGTAATTTAAGGCAATATTTTACAAATAACAATGGATATGTCATTGTATTCCAGCAAATTTGGTTTGTGTTAAGTTTTATCCAAAAACCTCTGTAATGAGCTAAGAAACTAAAGTTACTAGTGAATTTTCCAACTTCTGTTAATTAAAGAGGTGAGACAAATGTGAAACCTTGAAAATAGAATAAATAGGATAATAAGACTTCCTCGTCATGTTTGCCATAACAGAAGGAAATTTAATGTTTTTTATATAACAATATTTTGTTTTCAATAAACCCGATTAATCTGGAATAAGTTAGTGACTTAGTGTTCTGGTGATTTTAGTGATTGTCAGGGTTTGGGAAAGTCACAACAATAGTACCATGCATAAACATAATACAAGCAAATTCTTGGTGCTAAAATTACATAGAGGATTTTCTCTCTTTGATTTCAAAAAAGTTGTGGAACATCAGAAGGGCAGAACATTTTACCCATTACTATAAATTGTAACAGATATTTTGGCAGTTATTCCATAAATCCATTCATATTATCGGGTGTCTAATAATGGATACTATAATTACATTTTATGCTAAAGGATTAGTGGGCCATGAAATTTGCTGATAATGTGATTGGTGATCATAGGATAAATGAAAGGTGGCAGATATGCTAACATTTGCTGAAATGCTATGCTATAATTATTTATTTAGCCATGTAAAGGATGATATTATGAAATTCAATTGTTTATCAGTTGATATTTTTCAAAATTCTACTTTTTCAGCTGAAATACGATATACTTATTCTCAGATATGAGATAATATTTTTAAAGAAAAACTTGTTAAAGTATTTTCTAGATGGAAATAAGATGAGAAGGTGAAAAAGCCCTTTTATTCAATCTTCATCTGAAAAGCACTCACATTGCAATGAAAACTGCTGAAAAATTGAAATTGTCAGAGACATAGTTCTGGAATGTAGATATGCCTTTCATTGGTCTGCTGAATAATCAGATTTAAGATTATAGTGCTTTAATAACATGCATTATACACAGATAGTAAATTATATTAAATGGATAAAAGCAAAAATCTTCCATTTTTTATGGCACTCTACTCCTGTGAATATATTAAATAAGTGAATATTGATTAGATGATGTCTCAGGATTCCATTAGCTATGAGGATGCAAGCACAAAAAGGTAGATAGAATTTAATACTTATTTCAGGATTGGAAATAAGATCTGTGAAAGGTTGTATGAATGAACTCTAGGCTCCAGAAAATACTGCGTCCTGCATGATATAGAAATACATAGAGATTTATGCCATGATGATGAATATGTAGCATGTAATTTTGTGCATAATTTCTGTGTCTATCCAAAAAATTGCAACATGTGACATTTTTTTCTTAGACTTAGTGGATAGCAAAAATGGGAAAAATCACCCATTTCTCAATAAAGCACTTGGAAATTAAGATACTTTGAGGTAAACGTTGCCTCTCTGGGCTAAATCTTCTACATTTTGTGTCCTACAACAGTTTGGGGTTGAGTCTCACCGCACTCTGACTTTCATTGTAGAAAGCTCCCTGCATGGGCATGGAGAAAAGTGTGGGTGGGAGGGTGTCACAGGTGATTCAGTGACAGTCAGCATGGGAGCCATGGGCTTCAGGGCACACCAGAAGATACATCATCAAAGGCTTAGGAGAACCCTGTTCCATGGTGTCTGACTGGCTTTTCAAGGAAAAAATTGACAGGTGTTTGTGGTACGGGTACAGCATTTCTAGGAGGGCAAATTACTGCACAGACCTCTCTGTACACAGAGCTCTGCACAGAGCTCACCGTGGTGACTTCTGAGTCACTGAGCAAAATACAAAATGCAAAGATATGTTAAAAGGGCTGCAGTTAAAAGGCTGGAGCAATTCCTGATGCAGATTTGGCATTCAGGGTTTAGTTAACTCCCGAGTCGCAGACTTCACACAGGAGGGAGGCCTGCATGTGGCTATGGTGCCTTGGAGTTAAAGACAGCCAAAGAACATGGCCATGGCTAGAGCATGGCAATTCATAGTGAAGAACAGGCCCTGGCACAATGTTATTAGGAGAAAGTTAAAAATTTTGGATTTCAGGGGCCTTTGCTGATTTCTGAAGCTTCTTCTTTCCTAAGACAAGCACTTAGGGAGCCCAGTATAAACATAGTTATAGCCATGTGCTGTAGCCTCTTGCTGTGTCTGGTTTAAAAGCTTGTTGGACCTTGCTTGCGTAGATATAAAACACTTTTCTTCTAGTATTACCCATAATAGGATAAGTCCCCTTCCCTTCTTCACAGTCATCTCTAAAAGTTATTTGCTTTCCAGGGTACATCTCAGTTCCATGCTGCTGATTGTTTTCTTGTTCCAAGCTTTTGGAGCTTGAACTTGGTTCTCTTAAAAGGTATTTTTAATGGTCCACCTTATAAATGTCTTCCATGACTTCCCTATTCTTGTTACTGTTTTCTCAATATGTAGAAGAGTTGGCTCTTTTCTAATACTCGCATCTGAGAGGTTTCTTTATGAAATACTATTATTAGTTTATGATTTCTTACTGATCTCTGCTTTCTGAAATCTGTCAGAGAGTTTCCAACTGTTGTTGATTAGGATTTTGCAATGCTCAGTACTCTTAATCCCATGGAAACAAAGTGCCTGTTTTTGCTTTCATCCCCCCCCCCAATATTTTTTGAGGTTGTTTGTCATTTTTAAGCACATTTGCAGAAAGATAAATAGCCTAAAGATAAATATGTTTCATAAAAGTAGATATGTGCAAGAAAATATTACTAGAGTTCAAATATCACTCTCAATAATTTCTGAATCCGTTGGGTAGTTTCTGTAGTTACAGATGACAGAATGTTTGTCATTTTGAAATGCCCTGCAGCAAGAAATAATAGCCCTGTGTTGATATATGCAGAGTAAACAGAAAATCTAAGTGTAATACTGTTGAACAGTCAATTAACCAAGAGAGACACAATTCCCTAGAAAGCCAGGTTTTGTTAGCTTTCAGAACTACTTGTTTAATCAGATTGTCATGTGATTCTAAGGCAAATACCTTAAAAACCTCTGCCACACATCCTTTATCAAACAAATTTGTAGTACAAAAAAAATGAGATTCGTTTGACCAGACTGATTTAACATCTTGTAATCATTTTCCCATCTCTTGCTATAGATTCAATCTTTTACTAGTTTTTCTATTATTGGGCCCAGGCTGAGTCCATGCTGAAAGACCTATCAGACAATGCACTATCCTTTTTTTGAACATTGACTTAACATTAGCACTGTTTTGCCTTCCCGAATTTCCTTAGTAATTTGATATTTATTAAAAATTAACCTAGCCCATTTGTTCCCTAATGTCCACACCTCAGAGCCGCTCAGTTAAACATCCTTCCTCTTTACTAGGGATGGGCTGGGAAGTGCTTCTTTGACTTCTTATAAAATTAGATATTTATTGAGCTCTTCTGCCTTTTCTACATCATTATTTAAACATCTCCTTGATTATATGTCTTATTAATGAGACCAGTGTCAAAGTGCTTCCTGAATTATTCATGGTAGTTTGTGGTGATGAAACTGTGGAATATAGCAGAAGATGAATGATTTTGTGCTTATGATATCCTCATACCATTAAGAGATTTAAGTTTTAGTCCTACAGGCTTCCAATGTGACATTATCAAACTAAAACCCCTTTTGTGTCATATGACAACCTCCTTCTGGAGCTGCTAGTGAAGAATTTAAAGCATTGCCTGTTTTGCCTTGGTCTGCTCTGTCTGCTTCCTTCATGGAAGTCTTAATTCAGTAAGACTTTCTATTCTCAGTTTTCAACCTCCCTCCTTCCTAAAGGCGCTCATAGTCCACTGTTCTCTCTTATCAAAAGACAATGAAAGATAGTCTCAGACATGCCCCAAGATCTCATGCACCTTTGACCTTACTTTTTCTCCTTGTTTCTCTTCATGTCTCAGTTAATCAAATATGTGGTGCAGAACCCTTAAGCTGAATTACCATTTATCAGTTTTCATGTATGCAGGACTGACCTCCCTGTGCTGTGGCCTCTCTACCCTTTCCTGCACTGAAACTTTTCTTACATGGTCTTCTGTGATCTCTTCTTGTGCTGTGGACATTTCCTACATCACTACATTTTATTTTCCTTGGCTACCATGGCTATCTTACAATGGAAACACCCTTTTCTTAATTTTTCAACTTTTTAAGTTTCAGCTTTTACCTGGAGCTTCTCTTGCTATGATTTTTTCTTTTTGCAAATAATTTATTAGTTAAACAAACCAGGAACCTTCAAGAGTGTAACCACATCAATTGCTACTTTCTTCTGTTTTCCTGATAATCTTAATTGTGCTCCCTTTACCTGATAATGTTTGTATCTTTCTTGCATTGCAAATAATCTTGACGATAATTAAAATTTCTATTACCAGTTTATGCAAGAAATAAAAAGTTTCACTGATATCCAGTAGATCAGATTTGATGATAGTTGGAGCTAGTGAGGATATCTCTGTGAGCAAGACTGGGTCCATCAGGAGCAGTGCTTGAGCATTGTCTCTGGATGAGTGGTTTTGGATGACAGCAAAATGGGCTAAGTCTGTGCTCAGGTTCATAAAAATGACCTTCTTCTCTCCTCTTTCTGGACTAGAAACTTTCTGGACTTGCAACTGGGTGCATCCACAATCAGCCATTTTATCCGGGTGCAACTACTAAAGATCATCAAGTTTTTAATCTTCATCTTCATTTGTACCTCGCCTTGAGTACAAACAGGTCACCACAGCTATTTTTGAGACTTCCTGAATTTACATTCTGTTCCTTTTATGTTCTTTCCATTAATGTTTTTCAATTCTTTGATTTCAGGAGGGTTTCTGTCTGAGAAAATTCTATTCACCACTTGAACCACAAACTAGACACAGTTGATCCCTGCTATGACAGTTTAAAGGTAACTTACTGGCATGTGAACAATTTACCCAGTAAAATGGACTAGAATTGGAGTCCAGCACTGTGTGTAGTTCAAGCCTGTGGAATACAAATGCTCTAGTGGGAACATACAATTCACAGTTTGTGTTTTTGCAGCATGCCCTACTCAGCACTCACAGCACACAGGCTTTTTCTCCCCCCACTCCACTTTTCAAAAGGGCAATTTAATACAGACAAGGAGATGATCCCAAGGAGGAATCCCAGGTTCTGAGTAGAGCTGTCATGGATCAGCTGCAACCAATGAGACTCAGACACAATAAAAAAGCTGATATAATAGATGACTTTCAAAAAATGGCAGACTTACGTAGGGATAGATCTGGGAATGACAGTAGAATGCAGGCAGGAGAATGCATGGACTTGAATTACATCCACAATTCATTAAGACCATCTATCCTGTTTACTACTACCTTTAGGTACATATAGTGTATGTATATATATAGTATATTATTAAGTACATATAGTATATTATACCCAAATATAAATGTATTTGGGACTAATTCTGTGGGCTTTGTCTAATACATTTTCTGCTGCAAGAAACAGAATACTTCTTGACTGTTCTTCGTTTCAGTTAAGAGCACGGAATATAAAGTGACTTTTCAAAATTAATTTTCTGTCTCCTACTTCCAGCTACATCCTTCTAATCTCATATGCTCAAAATGATAGGCAGAGAGAGAAAAAAAAAAACCCTTAACATTCAATCCTGCCTGTTTCTTAAACAGACTTTTGCAATCTTTACCATGATTATAGAATTATTTTCATAGCCTGAGTAGGGTTTTTTATATAATTGATTTCAGTCAGTGGGTACATCAGTCATTGCTGGGGTTTATGCTTTTGCTGTAAAAGCACTGTCCAGGTTTTAAGAGCACGTCAGTTAAAATAATGTACAATGGTGATAAGTGCCAAATTGTTCAGGCAGTAGCTATAGCCAGTCCTCCTCATTTTGAGTGCTCCCTGGGAGGGGGTTCCAGAATATTTCTTGCTCAGCTAATATTAGGCTTAAAATGTTCTGATTTAAATATTCTGGTAACAGTCTAGATCTGAAAGAAAAAATAAGGCATAAGTCATTGTGCATCCACTAAGGAAAACCTGTGCTAGTAGAAAAACTGAGAAGTCTGGAGAAGGGTGGAGTGTGCAAGGGACATTCTACCACTATCAATTCCCCTGTTCATCATTTGGGATTAGTCTCTTTTTTCCTGATCACAGAAGGTAATTCCTGAAATAATGCCTTAGTCATCAACTCTGGACACTCTATTGAGCTCAGTGTAAACAGATTCATCTGAATATCTTAAAACGAGAAGTCCTTTCCTTTCTTCACTATAATTTTTCCATAGGCAGTAACAGATAGGAAAGAGAATATAATGTCCATTACTGGCATATGGATATTTTCCAGATCCTTGTATTTCCTTGCTTATAAGGGCTCATCCATGCTCAGTTATCTGTGTTCCTCTCCACAGTAATGATTTTGAAGCTATCATTAAATAAGTGAATATGAGAAAGAGTAAGAGAATGTAAAAAGTAAGTTGCAAAACATACAAGTGATCTAGGCTGCATATGGGATGCCTCATACAACTCAGACACAGATGTTGAATGAAATTGATTATGACAATCCCCTCTGCATCTAGAGATCAAGTCAAAAGGCAAGGCTGAGACTTGAAATTCAGATAACATATTTTAATCCTCAGATACTAAGAGCAGCCCTCCCTACCAATCCTGTGATAATAACAGTTCTTTCCTTGTGCATTTGTAGCATTCATGCAGTACAGGCATCCTTAAAAAGTGTTTACAAAGTAATTCACCAATACATTATTTAATAAGACATATGGAATAACTCTATTTTTATCTTTTTTAATGAATGCATTAGGACTCCCATTCCACTTTACCAATAACATATTACATACTTTTCTGAGTTGCTTTCTCCATTATCGTGCTGTTGATTGTTTTTGGAGGAAGATGTGATCTCCACTGTGCTAGCTCTGAAACTGTCTCAGTATTGAATGCCACAGTTTTCTTAGGGTGTGACCAGTTGAAAAACCTTGTGATTCTCCCTAGATACTTTCTTATAAAAGTGCTTAAATTTGTGCCTGCAGTTCTATTGCAGAGCGCTACAGACTGGATGATACTTGTCACAGTGGTATCCAAATGGTCTTTTAGTTAATGTCTGCTATGTAAATGCATACTCCATTTAACCCACTAAATGTGTCCTCCACTCTATTATGGAAACTGCTTTGTATTTAAAGTAAACTTCTCGTTCTAAGACTTATAAAGCCAAAGTCAGTCCTCGAGAAAACTGTTGGCACTAATACCTCATTGACAACAACAGTGTCAAGATGAAAATTAGTTCCTATTTTTCCCAGCTTATAAATGCCAGGCTTCCTCAATACGCTGGTGTTAGATGTTTTGCCATTGTTTCCCTCATGGCTATCAATGAAGACCACATGCCTTGCAGACCCAAGGTGAAATATGTTTTGCCTCTGACATTTTTGGCTCCTCCTTCCTCAGGGAAAATCCTGGCCATACCCATGACAACCAAAAAGTTTAATTTCACTGACTCTAAGTTATATTCCTTATCCCATCCAGCATGGTCCCCCATGATAAGATCTTATTGCAAGCTTCCAGCAGTTCACTGGCTGGTATTAAACTGATTATACACTTACCTGTGCTCTTGGGGTTTATCCTGCTCCAGCAGTGCACAGGCATCAACTTGTGCACCAGTGTAATCACTATTTGTTCGGAATTGGGACAAGGTTTCACTAGTAGTTTCAGGATAGTCTGATTCTTCAGCTGGGGTTATCTGCTTCCACTGCTGAGATCCAAAATGGGATGGCTATCCTTAACTCATAGCTGGGAAAATTCTGTGAATTACAAAGCTATATCCAGTCTAGCCTCTTAGGAGGTGCATCTTTTCATATGCCATGTGAAATGAAGAGTTTTGCTCTCAAGAACACACTCATTCATTATCTCCATTGTCCTTTAGGCAGTGCTTTCTATATTGCAAAATCATTAGCAAACAAACAGCACAGCAACCTGACCCCAAGACATAGCCTAGCTGCCAATTTTAAAGCACTCCGTGCAATAACACAGCATGGTATAATAACCTTTCCTGAAATTTATTTTAAAAAATGTCCTTGGCTTTCCATAGTTCTCTCTCCTGTGAAGAAAAAATAACCAAAGCAAAAAAAACCCAAAATAAAACTCAGAAGTGATCACAATGTCAGTGAGAGTGAAAAGCCTAGAGTAATTATGACCATTGTCAGGAAAAAGCTATTGTTGAACAACAACCACGGCTGCAGTTTTTAAGCCTCTTGACTCATTCCTGAAATTTTGTCCCAAAGGAGTGCAACAGAAAGCAAGTCTGACTGCAAAGTGTGCAAACATGCAGTTGTGGGAACAGAGTTCAGAGCTCAGCACAGCCCCTGAAATCAATGTGGTTGCACCAGAGTGGCTGACAGCAGAATGTACTGAATGTTACACATTGCAAGTCCTGTCATGAGTCGGGCAAAGGAGAAATATACAGTACACACAAAATGTAACACAGCTAATTGGAACTGGCCATTTTATGTGATGAAATCTTCTGTGTTCTGGAAAAATTAAAGCTTAATTTTAAAATGCTACGACTGTTGTACAAGGCATCTATGGAACGGTTTGTTAAAAGCTATTTTTATTTTATTGTAATTAGCTTGTTTTTATTATAGCAGGAGTCAGAAGCTGCAGCAAGGGCTGTATAAAAGCTAGAATTTCCATCCACTTCAGGACAAGAAGTGAAAATATCAACAGGCACCATAGAACAAAATGTTCTGAAAAACATAGATTCAGAAACAATTGGACATTTGCTCTTTTCCTAGCTGAGCACAAAATCTGCAGGTTTCTGCAATGTTACGCTACCTGGTGGGGTTTGGAGGTTGAATCTGCTGTTGTGTCATCCTGTTCTGGGTGGGTAAGACAGTGGGCTCATCACAGCTGTGGGGCTGGTGGTGAGAGGAGAGCGAGTGCTGTATGCGTGTAGAGAGAGCCCAACCTGGGTGTTCACCACCACGGGGACAGATGTGGCTAAATCTACAAACCCAGCTGAAAAATACAGTGTTGCTACGAAACCAGGTTTCTACTGAACTGAGTTAAAACACAGTATCTTGGCTCAAAGAAAAGCCTCAGAGCCATTTGGGTGGCATGGGAGAATGTTTTACTTTTTTGTGGCTGTTTTATTTTTTTGTCCAATGGTGTCCTGATGGCATTAGAGGCTGCACAAAGCTAATTAGACAAGACAGCATATTTTTAGGTGAATTAGGTATTCTTGTCTCTGTTTCATGAATCCAGCCATGATGCACCATTAGGAGATATTTCTCCCTCTCTCACAGTGTTCTGTCTACACTAATAAA
Source organism: Origma solitaria (assembly GCA_013397895.1). Taxonomy (NCBI): domain Eukaryota; kingdom Metazoa; phylum Chordata; class Aves; order Passeriformes; family Acanthizidae; genus Origma; species Origma solitaria. Next base: position 2,636,277 of record VZRL01004528.1, on the reverse strand, counting down.
TTGACCAAGCTCAGTTTAGGCTACCCCAGCTTGCTTTTGCCAGCATCATCTAACACTGTGTCTGGCCATGTCTTGGGAGACTCACCCTAGCAAGCACTATGGATGAGATCTCCCTGTTTTGGCTGAGAAAAGAACTGTGGGGGTCTGTAAAGAGGCAGACCTCACCACATCTCTCATCCTCTGTGTCCGGTCTGTGATCTGTTCCATACGCTTGCATGGTAAGACAAATATGTGCCCTTGTGGTAGTTAGGAGGCACAGCGGGTCTGGGTGGTAGGACTCCTTGGTTTTTGCTGCATCAGTTTTACTCCAAACCTATCCAACAGCTCTCTTCAGCAGTCAAATCCTGACTGCTTGTGCAGGAACATGAGAAGGGGAGGAGCAGGTGCTAATAAATGCTGGGGGGGCATGGAAAGAATGGGATTTCAGTATAGGTTTAAAACATTTGTGAATTATAGTAGCCATACCTAACTTGAGGTATTTGCCCAACTAAGATCTTTGAGCTGTCATTGCTGGGGCTCAACCCTGCCTTTCATGAGCAGAAGCAGACCCCTCATGTAAGCACAGAGCACAGGGGAGTGCAGGGCTACAACATTCTCAGTTTGGGGACTTTGCTAAGTGCCTGTGGTCCGGCTGGAGGAGCAATTTCTAGGTGGCTTGTTGCAAGAGACCACAAAAGGCCTGTGGGAGAGAAGGAAGGTGGTCCAAAATTCCTGATGCTAGCACAGATTATTTAACTATAAGAACATATTCCTCTTCTGATAGAGGTTTGCTTTATTAATGCAGTAATTTTTATGAACGTTTTATAATTGGACCAGGTACCTGGAAATGAATATGATGTATTGAAGTTACAGACCAGAGTGTACATGTACTTATGAACTGAAAGGAGAAATTCTAGGTGAAAAATGCTTTACTAAACCTTAAACCTTCCTCTAGTGAAAATTAAAGGATTGCTTAGGACTGCCTCCTTTGCTATCAAAAGGTACATCAGATGTTGAAGTGCAATTAAAATCCGGTGGGGCCAATTTTGCAGCTAATAAAAATTTGCATAACTCGAATTCATTGGAGCAATTTTGATTTTCAGCACCTGAGGATCTGCCTCTTAGTTTTAATTATTTTTTTTAAGCGTTCCTCTCCTGTGGCAGAAAGGGAGAAGAGACAGAAAAAATTCAGTATGTAAGAGGAAAGATGTATGTCTCTATTACCTTACAAAAGCAAAGGTTGCCATGGGAAAAATGGAAGTTTTAATACAGACTAATACCAATACATAATAGATGTAGGAATATATGTTTTTTGTTTTGTTTTTCTTGGGTATTATTTTGGTTTGTGTTTTACACAAAAGGGATGAAAATAACCTTCGCAACTTAGTTGTGAACAGTCTGCTAAACAGGCATTTTTATCTGTGTAGAAATAGATGTTTGTGAGATAGGCTTATTGAGAAAATTACAAAAGGCTTATTTCTCACTAAATGAAAGGATGACTCTACCTTCAGTTATCATCATTATTGTAGTTTGGTGCCTGCGATTTAAAAAGTACATATAGTTCTCCGTAAATTGACCTTCCCTTTAACATAAGGGTTCTCCTTGGGGTCACATAAATGCAGTAAACTGTGTATGAGCATGTACCTGAGGGGTAGGGAGGGTATATACAGCACTTATTACATGTGGTCCTTAATTTGTACTCATCCATTTGTAATAAATTTCTATAGAGGAAATGCAGTCTTAAAATCCATACTTCAGTCATCAAGCGCTTTTTTTTGTGTTACTTTATCAGTAGCCAAGGATAATATTTGATATGATCGAATGACAGCTACACTGACTGTGTTTTCTCTCCTTTCTAATATGGTTGTGCAAAACAGCTTTGATACAGAACACACTGATGAACTGTTAGAGAGGGTTTGGTACAGCATGCACTAATTTAAAATAATGTTTTAATAATTGTCAGCTGCATCTGCAGAGCAAAAATATATCCTATACAAACATCAAAACAGATTATTTGGAGTCATGGGGAAATTACTCCTCTCCTAACCATTTTCCAAGGCAGACAATGTCAGGAGACGTAGCTGCCCCCTTGCCTGTCCCTGTCCTTGTCCCAGCCAGACGGCAGGCATCCCTCTGCTGGGGCTGGGGATGCTTCTTCCCACCCAAGCCCAGTAAGTGGGGAAAGAAAGGAAAGGCAGACTGAAGCAGAGCCCAGGGGTGTTTCAGAGGCTGCAGAACAGCTGCTCATGCCCCTTACTGCCCATAAAGAAGAAATTACTGAAAACGTTGAGTGTAATTCACAGTACATGGGAAAATCTTCAGTGGGATTTTGTAGGCAAGTGAGGCTTGTTTTTGACCGTAATGGTTGGTTTGATCTGCAGCCACACTGGATTCAGCAAAGGTGTGTGGGGAGCAGGGGTGTGGAAAAAGAAGAAAATGGTTATTTTGAAAACATTTCAAATCTTTAATATCTGCATAATCATTTAGTCATTCAGGGAAAACAATAAACCTTTTACTAGAACTAATCACAGACAGTAAACAAAGGGAAGTGAGAAAGCGAGGGGAAAAAAATAAAAAAAGCGAGTCTCTACCTGCTACTACCATCTAGTGGCAACAAAAGAAATAAAGGACGTTTTTGCAGGAGCACTGTGGGAGGGAGGATGCTGGTGAACAGAATTAAGAAATGAGAGAATTGTTATCTGGCAGCGACTTGCTCCCCCCAAGTGCAAACATACACGTTATCTGCTGCACCCACCCCTTGATCCTGTCATGAAAAGTAAGCACAGAGACAGAGTCATGAATAGAAAGGATCAGTCAGGGAAACATATTTATCTTGACCTTAGAATTTGCATCTTTGCTTGACATACAGATATGATTTAAGATCTTCTACCCACAGCCATCTTTGCATCCACGTATATGTGCAATAAGTAGCAAAATAAAACCTGAGTTTTCTTGGCTAACTACAAGAAAATACAAGGCCATGTACATAAACTGGGAGTTGCTTCTCTCCTGGTGGCTGTGTGTGGTGGAGAGAGTGAGTTTAGTGTGATGGCCTCAGCTGTTCTCACACTCCCTGCTGCCTGCCAAGGGCAGCAGCCCTGCCACCCTGCCCATGGCGTGCTCTCCCTCCTGGCCTGATTTCCCTCTGACCTGGCCACTCAAGGGAGCAGAGCAGGTGCTCTGCTGGTGCTTCTAGGTGAAGGTAAGATGTTTCCTGATGGGAGACAACTGGGACTGCACCAGCACCTCACCTTCACCAGCACCTTCGAAGGATCTCCTTTGAAGTTACTGATCTACCAGGCAAACTTCTACCTCCCAGGAAAGCAGGTTTACCGGTCTGAAATGCAGGGCTAAGAAACCATGTACTCTATTTAGGACAAGTACAGGGAGGGAAAGCAATAATGGACTTTACAGCTGCCTTGGGCACCTTTTTGGTTTCAAGCTGCATTCCCTTCAGCTCACAGATGAGCTGCTTCTCAAGGTGATTCACATCTCTTCACATGCCAGTGGGAAGGTCTTTCAATTCTTCCAAGACGCTTCTGTCCCCATCACGGCCTTCTTTCTCTCTATCATTGGTAACCCTAATGCTTTTCAGCTGGTGGGAATCTCAACAGCAAATTCAGTAGTAGACTTTTGTGTCTACACATGTATAATGCAAAGGAATTTTAGAAGTAAGGTATACAAAACAAGACTATTTGTTTTTAAGACAACAATTAGTGGGCAGGATTAACTATTTTTTATACACTGGAAGACAGAAAAAAAGTGTCATTGTCACCCAATGACTAGGACTGAAGTCAGCTGCTGCTCTCCCATATTTCAATAGGGTTCCTGATGCATATGTATGAATCTTGGCAGCTTCCTGCAACCTTCAGTAGTTATTCCATCAAGACATCAGCTTCAGTGTCAGGTGTAATTGGAATCTTGCATACCATACCTGCCGTTGCTGGTGTGTTGTGTGTCCTCAGATCGCCTCTCCCTCCTGCCTAGATGGGGACAGCTTCACGGAACTCACTGCAATAAATACATCTACAAAATGAGCCTTTCCCTTCTAGACGCCTCTGAGTGCAATCAAAAGTTTATATACCTCAGTTCAGAGCACATTGGTAATGTTTGGGCAAAACTGATTTCAACCATAAATTCAACGACTAAAATTAGAGCAATCAAGTGCCATAAGCACAACATGCACCTCTCCAAGGGGAAAAAACAAACCAAACAAGAAACAACCATCAAGAATCAATCCTGAAATACATATTTATTTTAAACTTATTGTTTCAAACTTAAAGTTGATGCCTAAAGTAGGTCAAACGGCCATTAAAGCGCTTTTCTCCATTGAATGTAGCAGAAAGTGAGTGAATTGCTCCAGCGCAAGATATAAAACTAAACCTGCTGAAGTTCAGCCTTAGCATTAGGTGGATAGGAGCTTTCACTCCTGTTGGGACACTGAAAAACAGGGAGAACTGGACAGGGGAGAAATTCCATATTGACCATTTCCTGTGAAGAAAGCAGCAGTTTCCAAAAGACTGGTTCTAGAAGAAAAACTTAAGGTATAAAATACTGCTCTGAAAATAGTACCATAGGCAGGTTGGATGTCCTTTTACACCCAGACAGGAGATCACTGGAAGGCTTGTCAATGGTTTATCACTGAGATAGGTCCTGGTCCTTCTACCAGTAGCAGCAAATTCCAACAAGTTAGGGGGACAAAATCTGTCCCATGTCCCAGGTGGCACTCGAGCATTATTATTTTGCTGTAGCAGTGACAATGATAAATAATTCATGATCTGTCTCCTTTACATCTCTCTGGCTGCATGTCCTACAGTCATTTAATAGAATGATGCTGTCTCACATTTATTCAAGTATCTATTGCTGAAAGATCCGAGAAAATAGAAAAATAATTATTCTTCATCAGGATGCAGTTGCATTTATAGAATCATTTGTTATATTTATAGAAGTGCTATCTACTTAAACACTTACTCATGTGAGTGTGTATGCTAAGAGATTCTGTGGTATTTATAGTTAAAGGAAATAAGGAACTTGAAATAAAAATGACATGCATATTTATCTGATAATCATTTAGTTCTGACAGGCTTTTGCCATTGCATTTATTTAATTAATCTATTTACACATTTATTAATTTCAAGACTTAAACATTCTTTCACTTGCTAGATCAGTACATTTTGTATCATCCTTTATACTGGTAATTGTATATTGTTCTTCTCATGAAACACCTAGAAGTGTGTTCCTCCTTCATGAGACAGCCACAAAGACCTTCTTTCTGACTAAAATGTGTATATTTGATTTTCAACCTCCCACATAGAATTAAAACAAAAATAATGAATACTACAGAGATTCTCTAATTATTCTGATTAGATGGTTGACATCCTGATGACTCAGGTAAAAGGGACTTTTATACTTTATTTGCAAAAATATTAAGCCTGCATGTCAGGATTTAGTCATATGATGATGGCATGGTTTGTTTTTTTCCCTGTTTTCCCCTAATGAATACATTACACATTTTTGGCTTTTTTTAGCCTGGTTTAATGAGAAATAAAGTCAATAATATCATGTTATCTCACTTTTCTCCTCTTTCTCTTCTCCCTCTTTGTCCCTTTCTAATCAATTTAGGCAGAGGCCTCAAAGACTATGAAGTCTTAAAAATTTTTTAATAACCAGGGTCTGATTAGAGAACACTGACTTGATTGATTCTGCTTCTGAGTGAAAAAAACAGAGGGTTTGGTCATGCCCCAGTTCTGGTTATCAGCATCCCCCCAGTGGGCCAGCATGGGCAGTCAGGGTGACTGCCTCTCTCTTTTCTCTTGCCCAGCCAGTGACCAGGAGATGTAGATGGGGAAGGGTTATATGGGCAGGTGGGGCACTGTGCTTTGGGAGCATGGGCAGCAAAGCACTCCTGGGAACACTATGGGGCAACTATGGGGCACTGGAGAGGCTGTGTGTAATACGGTGGGAGTTGTAGGTGTGTGGAGAAGCTCTTGTTCTTGACGTGGCGAGGTTGAGGTGCCACTTGGCCACTTGCAAGCCAAATCCATGTGAAGCAAGGTTTCCTTAGCTCCCCTGTTTATATACTGACTTCCTTTCTTTTATGCTCAATTTCTGCTGTTATTTTTTCCACTGTTCCTGCTCTGGCATAGGTCACAGAGAACAAACTACCTACCCACCCTGTAATCTTTTCTGCAAAGGATGTGCTTTTGTTGCTTTCCATAACTTCCTTTCAGGAGGAAACTCCATGTATCCTAGGTTATTGTTATAATTTTTTTTCATGATCATCATTTTCTAATGTGAAAAGCTGTTGAAAGTAACTGTATGCTTCAGCCTTTTTATTACATTCCATTTACCAGTAGTATTTTTTCTTGTGTGTAAATGCTTTGTGTCGCCTTTAGTTTTCTTCGTGTTTATTTTAACTCCTGGTTTCTTGTTTGCTGCATAAAAATAATTTATTACCCTCTTCTCTGTAGCTTCTAGATACTCAAGAGTGCAATGTCATGTGCAAACTGCATAGGTACTTCTCATTTATTCTCTGTAATCTTACTGCAGTACAGCTTTCTGAAAACTTCCACCAAGCATGTAAAAAAAAGGAGGTGGATAGAATTACACTAGTAAATTGCCTTCTCTTCTTTCTTTGCTCTTCAAAAGTAGTTACCTCATGCTCTATGATAATTGTTGCTATGAGGAGATAAGTGCTACTTTAGTCCCAAATTGATGAGCTTCACGTGGCAATTACTTGCTGGAATTTCATTGCCTATGGTATGCAGGTCAGATTAGATGATTTCTCTGGCATTAAAATTTATGAACCTATAAATTTTTGTTTCTCACTTGTTCTCATAATGCTTCCTAACATTTCCAGTGAGTAGCAGCCCTCTCATCTACCAAATACTCAAAGCTTAGGTAAATTATCCTGCATGACCTTCAATGCTTTTCTGTCATTTTAAGTCTGGTCTTCCAGATGTTGTGCCCCTAAAGCTCTAAGTAGGTTAGGAATTATGAGTGCCTAGAGATGCCAGGATGAGTGTTTGATATACTGCTTTAGTGTGAAAAATCAGGTGGCTTGTTGTAGCCATAGGTTGCATGCCTTGTAAAATCCTTTCTAACTAGATAGCTTACAGGAGTAAGATATTTATAAGAGGGAACTTTTTTTTGGAGCATGTGTGTGTATACATTGGGATGATAGAAACTGAAATTGATGTGTTTAGGGATTTATTGTGGTTGTTTTTAACCAACCCCCTCTCTGTAGACCCAGTTGTAAACACTCTCCTGCCACCCAGGGCTGTTCTGACCGTGTATTTGGACCTAAGACTCAGTTCTGATGCATCACAACTGCATAACCTCTGCACAGCCAAGTCTGAAAGAAATGTGAGAAAGTCTGTATGGAGATAAGAAAGACAAAATTACTGGCAGAAGTAGGATTGTTGAGATAAGATCAGAAGGAACTGGTGTATTCAAGAGCAAGACATCAGTGTGGAAAGGCATGAAAAAGTAAAGGAAAATCTTTAGGGTGTTAAGTGTGCTAGCTGGGGCTGCTGGTTGTGAAGGATCAACTCACCAGGTAAAAATGGTTAGTGCCTTCAGGAGAAAGTGGACATGGATTACCCTGTGACAAGGAAGAGCTGCAGAGGCCAGCCCTGCCCCTCCGTGCTTGTGCCTGCCTGGCCAGCCAAAGCACTCGGGGTACTTTGTTAGGGCTGGGTAGCACACCTGTGCTTAGCTTTACAGCTGGTTAGATCCTGCCTACCCGCTTCTCTCTGTTTGCCATTGAATAATTGCTCTATGCTTTAAAGTTAGCTTTTTTGTCTTGTTGCATAATCTCTTGTACCACAGTTACTAGGATGCTGCAACAAATGAACTCAGGAACTTTGTTCCTTAAACAAGTTCAAAACTCCCAAGTATTTTGCAAAATTTACATTTCTTTTGAAGTTAATTAGCATTTTTAAGTCTTCATTCTAATTTTCTCTTTTGTCACGATCTTAACAATGTTCCTGTTCATGCTTTCTGCTGCTTCTATTGTGTGTGTTGTATCACTCAGTAATTTGAAACTGTTTATAATTATTCATTCTTTTTCTTCAGGAATTCCTGGAATCTCCTGTAGTGAAAGCTTTAAGTTAGAAGCAGGTTTAACACACAGGTTTGCAATATCCTGATGCAGCATTTCCTGAAATCTTCAGAAAAACCTTTGCATTGTCACTGGAGAAGGTGTTTGGACTACAAGGCTAGATCCTGGCGGATGACAGACATGTTTCTAAGTGGCAAGCACAAGCCCAAGTTAAAGTTGCCCTGATTAGGCAGCTGAGGATTCCTCAGAAGGGAAGAAGGAGAGTGTCTGTTGGTGAAAGAAAACTTTCAGAAATCAGACGTGCGCCCTTTACAGCCTGTCCAAAAGTTATATGTGCTCCTAAGGACCCTTCCTTATGGGCAAAAAGAAATGAAACCTTCAAAATCACTGAGAAAGCCCTGCATGAGAGGGCTGAATGAGGCAGTTTTGGGTTCATTCTGAGTGGCACTCAAGCACACAACATTTGGAGAGACCAAGCTGCAGCTGCCATTGGGTATAACAGTCTGTGACTCATTGCTTGGCAGCGCAGGCAGCCCCAGCACCAGAACCGGCTTAGCGAAAGGAGTTTTCTAGTGAGAGGTCTGTATAGAAATTTTGAAGGATGCAAACACACTGAGGGAAATAGAAACATAAGAATCAGATCCTGAAATAGGCCTGTAAGTCAGAAAACACTTTTCTTCCATATTTGTGGGAGAGTAGATTGGAAAACACCTTCAGGGCATATTTAATACATATTAGGATAAATCAGCTTTGTTAAATGAAAATCGTATGGTGACTGATGGATGGGGGCTGTTTTGATAATTTATAAAGAGAGACCTTCACAACCACCATCATAAAGACATGGAAGGCAAAGAGAGCCAAGTTTTTCTCATGGGAGGAAAATTGAAGCCAGAGAAATAAGACATATTTGTGTGGGCACATGGGTTATTAGTTCTTGATTAAATTTCATTGTTGGATCAGTAGCTCTATTGTTTGCTAATGAAGGATCATTTTTAGCAAACATTTTCATTATCATATGTATTTAGTACTATACTGCAGCATTTTTGCTAATAACGAGTACTAAGAAGTCATGAAAGGATTTGAAGTCTTACTATCTTAGAAGTATTGAATTATCTGTATTTGTTTTAATATTCAAGTTTTTAAAAAATTTCTTCCTCTAACTACAAATGCTCAGAATTTGCCTCCCTCAAACTCTTATTTAATTGCTTCAGCCAAAGAGTTTAGGAATTTCAAGAAAAACACAAAATATCAGTGAGCCAAATAAAAATAGCACAGCTGACAACAGTGATTATCTCCTTAAACCATGTACAATGTAAGATCTCACTGTACATTTGAAGAGCAAAATACCCAGAAGGAGTTAGGCTTTGAGTAAGTGAAACAACCAAATGGTCGAATAAAGGAAGATATTTTCACAGTGTCTCAGCTGTAGATTCCTGACATACTCCTCCAGGGAGACTTCATCAAATAAAACACAGAAATCAGTTGTTTTGCAGTTTGGAAGAAGAGAGTTTGCAGCAGATATAAGTTGAGACATAAACCAAATATCTCTCACTCTGATAAACTTTGCTTTCTTGGCAAAACTAAATCTGTTCCTGAATATAGAAAGCAGGAGTACCTTTGCCATTCCCTCCAGAGTAATAATGAAATTCTTAGGTTATTGAAGCCAAGAGGAAATGGTTGCAAGATGTTTTTAAAAGTGACTAATTTCTGTGCATGTTCTAAATAAGATTGTGTCTTATATTAGGCACACCTTTTATCGGTGTATTCACTTATTCTTCCGAAGTCTGAGACAACGCAATAAATCCTATGTAAGAATCCAGTAGTCCAGGTCATAACCCAAACAAAAAGTGAGATTAACAAAAAAAGAAGATATTAAAAACATTAGTTTCTGGTTTGTTGTCTTTTAAGTAGACAAGAAGAATAAAAGGTTTTCCACCTTAGTAGTTAAATCTGTACTTCAACTATGACAGCCTTTTATTTGGAAAGCAAAAGGACCATTAACAGGTTTTGAGGATTGCTTTCTTTGAATCAGTCAAATGAAAATACTGTTCTTTACAGAAGGCTGACATGGTATTTACCTGGTGAGCTAAAATGTTTCATTTCATTTTGTCCCTCAAGGANTTAAAAAAATTTTTTTACTTGATATCTATTCTTTTACTAGTTAGTAAAAACAGAACAGATAAATCAGTGTTGCTGGAAAATAAAAGGAAAGGTATAGGTAATTAGATTTGTATAGATATAGAAACTAATTTGCAGAAGAAATAAAACTTTGTTACTTTAGAACCTGATCATTTTAACACATTTTTCATCTACTTTCTACAGAATTACAGGATTTTTTAACGGGTACAAAATAAAGCCTTTAGGAAAAGTTTCTAAATGTATTTTCAGGGTTTTTTTTTCACATACAATCTTGCTGCTTATTCTTACAAATCTGTGTTTACCATTATCTGTCTAACCCATGATAATGAATCCCTGCATCCTTCCTATACCTTTGAAGGTGGGACCTCTTCCTGTGCTATACTAACTCAGTAAGTGACATTGCATAACATTTTTTATTCATTGCCTTTTACTGTAAGTGCTTTAAAGCAGGATGAAAAAAAAGCAATAGTAGAATTACTATTTCCCCCAAAGATGATCTCTGGAAATTTTCTTTGTGACTAAAATCTGGTAGCTTTTAGTTACTCCTGACTTTATAATAATTTCTACTACTATCTCTCCTAAGTTTTTTGGTTTGTTTGATTTGGATTTCACCTTTCCTCTAACAATATCCTTTTGGCAGAGAACCCCTCATGGGTCAATTCCCATTTTCAGAGGTAAATGGTGGGATATACAACTGACTAAAATAAGTGCAATTTGAAAGCATTATTCATTGGTCTTTACCAGAGCTCTATTTTACATTTTACTTGTTGACCACTCTGTTGCTTCGGGGACGCAAAACAATCTGTGCCAAGAGTTAAAACTATATTTTCCCATCTATTCTTCATTCTGCTAAAAATTAGTGTTCTTTCAGTTGTAAACAAATGGTGATTTATCTTTGTGCCTAAAAGGAATGGAATTAGCCCATCGTAAATTCAAGGTAATCTGTTTTTCCATTACTAACTTTAGTTCAACAGCTAATGAAGGCAGAAGCCAGTACATGAGAGAATTATTGTAAGGTGACATTTTAATGAGAACATAACTTTTGGGGAAATGAAAAAGGATATGCAGCCACAAACCCCACTAAGACATTGAAGGCTGGCCTGACTTTCTTTCATCTGAGGCAAATAACTGCCAGAGCGGTTTTACTTAAATGTGTCTCAGACTGGCTGTACTTGCTCTGCATAAAGAGCAGGGCAGCCCAATTCATTAAACAGAAAGAAAAGGATGCCTCCGTTCAGGCCAGCCATGGCTGCCGCACAGCATTCCAAGTCTTGAGAAAAACACTCTTTACTTGAGGCTGGACCTCAAGTATGATGTTTCTTATGACCAATTTGCTATAAATGATTCATTAAGAACATTTCAGAACAATAGCCTTGGGTGAAAAAAAATAAACAATCTTTTTATGCATGCATCCAGATTCAAATGTACATAGATACATCTTCCCTACTTAGAATTGTGCTATATGCATAAACCTATGTCCTTAATCCACCTGCTATATCTTATTTATTCTGCAGTTGGATTTTCCTTCTGTTTGTGACATTGAATACCACACTGCTGAAATAAAATGTCTGTATTTTTTTATTTCCAACCATTGATTTGGCAGTGTCCCTCTTCATATTAGGTGTTTTTCAAAGTATTATGTAATTCATACTTTTTCTTTTTGCAGTTACCTTTTGCTGTCAAAGCTTGCCACGTTTCTGTAATTAATCTCTATTATAAAAGCACACACACCTCCCTGTGAATAGAAAAACAGAAAACAGAGCTCAAAGAGAGGAGCTTTTGTTCCTCCAGAGCAGTGTAAAACAGACTGTGAGGCAGTACCCATGGAGAAGGTGTGCCTGTGCCCCTTGGGCTCCTGAGGGCACAGTTCTGCCTGCTGTCCTATTTCTCCAGCCAGCAGCGGCCTCGGCCAGCAATGACCTGCTGGAGCTGAAAAGCATCACCATGTCCATTCTAAACCAAGAGTAGAAATTTCCAAACTCAAGGGCTAAAAAGTGAGTTCCAAATATTGGCCAAAACCTTAACCTTGCTGTTTATATTTATATGTGTGGGGTTTACTGTCTAGTTGAATCTGGAAACCCACCCAGGCTGGCACTGGAACCCGGTCATGTCCTTCCTCATACCCACCTCTGGCACTGCCAGCCTTGGCGCAGATGTGAGGGTGGAGCTGCAAACATGAGCCTCCAAGGGAATAGTAATGCTGAAGTGACGGTGGGCTTGAGACCCAGCTCGGTGACCCTGCAAGCAACGGGGACACTTCTGCTGAGTTTAGTGAAAAATATGTTCCTTTGAAGGATGTTTTCAGCAGTTGTAGTGTTTTAGCAGCCATAATTAGGACAGGACCTCTGTGATAAATTGGACCTAAATCAGCAAGAGCATTTTAAAAAATGTCTGAATGAAAGCTAGAACGAACAAAAAGTGTAACCTTCAGTGATGAAAATTACGTTTAGAAAGACTTGTTGACTCAAATGTATCTTATTTTAAACAGCGGTGCTAATCTTAAGGTTTACAATTATAAGAAAGAAGAACAAGTGCAAATGTCTTTGTGAACATTATATTCCAATATGAGTAATTGAACAAATGAGAACATTCTGTCCCTCAGAGGAACTGCGTGAGCTTTACAATATTTGCTCAGATTTGATAACATAGCAAACTGAATGCAGCTCACATTGCAGTCAGTGAGAAGCATTATTTTCAAAATCAAAAGGGCAATTATGAATGAAGAAAAGAGTAAAATTACACAGTGCTATTTTATTGCACTAGCAAAATAGAATCAATGAAGCAAAGTCAGAATTTAAGATCTCTGGATAGCTGTTATTTAGGTTGGCTGTTTATTTTTAAGGGTGGCTGACAGACATGGAATTTCATAAATGGTTGTGAAATGCTGAGGATGAGAAAGTATGTGCTGTTCTACACCTGTTAGGACAAGAGAAAAAAAATTCCATTTGAATTTTAAGTAATAATTTTCCAGTATAACTGGAAAAATCTGTGTGTAGTTTTGAAATTCCTGTTACTTTTTGGAGAGTGTTGGGGCTCAGCCATGAGATCCTTTAGGTAAAATTTCACACTCTGTAAGAACAAAATAAGTTGTGACTGTGAAAGCCAGTCTTTGACAAAGATAAATGAAGGGAAAACAAATCAGGAAAGCCAAACTGACTGGTTTGACCTTGTGGGACCCCTCCCAAGAAGCTTTATCCAGGAGGCTACTGTCACTGTAATGCAAGGGTTTAAAAATGCAGCTAATATTTGGAACAAAGGAAAGGAAGGGGAATGTAGATTTTTGAGGTCCTGGAGATTTCTCAGCTAAGGTTAAAGAAAGGGGTTTTGAGCATTAAACCTACAGCAGCCTGACTAGTTATAGCCTCTGAGTAGAATAAAGATCAGGCTCCAACAGAAGATTGTAGATGTGCTCAGAAGGGTTTAACAACCTGCTGCCCCCAGGATGTGAGAGGTCCTGGAGACATCAAAATATGGTCCAAAGATTAAATCCATTAAAAAAAAATCTTAAAATGCACACATCTCTACACATGCAATTAAATGAAAATGTGGAAAAATGAGAATTAATAAATGACTATTCATAGCTTAGGTTAAGTTTTATTTGGCTGTTAATGAAAAGGAGTGATGTTTTGCAAAGACATGGTGGTTTTCAGCTTAAAAAAGTTGAGAAATAGTATCTGAAGCCTCACTTCTCCTTGGTGTGCATCATAGTTCAGTTTTTAAGAAAAATTTATGATGCTTGAAGTGTCTTTTGACTTTCCTCTTTCCTGAGCAACATAATTCAGCAGCTACCTACTATAAGGAATCATGAATAAAGCTCTTCATGGATTGCAGTGAAGCACTGGCTATAATAAAACTGAGGAACTTCTTGACCAAGGAGCGTTCAAGAATGACCAGAAAAATGAGACAAGGAACAGCAACCAGCTCCATTACTCTTTTCATTTCCGTCTGTGTCTCTTACACCAACATAGTGATAGCCTTGAGTACTTCACAGAGCAGCTGTGTTGGGATACTCATGCAGAATAGATGTTGCTCTGAGGTGAGGGAAAGAAGTAGCCTTGCACTGCTGCTCTTCAGCCCATGGGAAATATAGGAAGTCAAGGCCCAAGGGATGACTGTCCTGGGCAGAGGGGATGCTTTGTGGCTGTGTGACAGTCATTTCAACAAAGGTCACAAATTTCAAAGTTGAAAACTCAAAGCTAAAAAAGAAATGCTGCAAGGAAGGATTCTTTACCTTCAGCTTTGCCCCATTTCCAGCTGCTAGTACTATATTTTTACTCCATCTCTGCATGCTTCAGGCATCTATTTGATGTTGGGAGGGGCTGTTTTAAGACAAGATCCTATATCTCTTTCTCAGGAAAAGCACTGATTTAAGCACTTTGCTCTGTTCCCTTTATCTAAAGGGAAAGCTAACTGAGCTTAAAGTACATTTGTCCCTCATGATAAAAGGAGAAAATGAAGACTTTAAAAGAGAAGATGTCGTTGCTACTTATGTAATAGTTGCCATCTTGGGCTAAAGCAAATCTGCAAAATTTTCCCAAACAAAATGTAGTGTCATTTCATATCAGTACTTACATATACTTGTGGCTTTAGGGGAGATATAAAAAACCTTTGACTATTTGCTTCATTCTTAGTCCTTCTGCTGATGCATAGAACTGTAAAACTATCTGACAAGACAAGTTATCATGTCACTCAGTTTATGGCGAGGATATGATAACTTTATACCGGTGCGGAATTACATTTCTTACCTGAATACAAAGATGAAAAGGTGGCAGGAGGTAATGAAACCAAAGTTATCAATAAAATCCAACTGACATAATCACCCCATGCAAGCAGGTCCTTTGAAGCAAACTTCTGTGGCAGAACCTGTATCTATATAAGTAAGTGGTGCAACCCAAGAGGAATGGATCTGAAAAGACAAGGAACTGAGGCTGAGGACTGGGTATTTATCTACATTTCAAGAGGCCTTCCCTGGCCTAGCTCTAACCTTCCTGCTTGGACTGTACACCCAAGAGTGGCTGGCGTGCCCTGGGTGCTTCCCGGAAAGGCATCTGCCAGTCTAGCTCCACTGAGAGGGGCACAGCTACACACAGTGACTGCACTCATCTCCATAGTGTCACCCAAGCTACTGCGGGTGGGGACAACTGGGAGACTTTCAAAACTGCACGCCTGCCACAGACTCAAAATCTTCTATAGATGCAGCCCACATAGAGTGATCCGAAAAAAGTTTTGTAGTTCTATTGTTTTGATTCACTGGGCACAGGCAAACTTTTAATTGTGTTTGCTCTGTTGGTGAGTGGTTTGCTGTTGTTTTTTCCCTTCTTCTCCCTCCACCCCTTCCCTTTTTTTTTGTTTCTCTCTCTCCTTTAAAATCTTCTAGAATGAATAAGTAAAGCAAGAAAATTCTCCATGAAACAAATTACCACGCTATGATCAGGGAATTATTCTTCAGGCAAGAGATGTATTACTGTTTGCATATTTCCAATGGAATGAGAAGAGATTTGTTTCACTGCATCTATTGATGATTGAGTGGTTTGGTTCAGAGAATCTCTTCATGCAAAAATGATTTCCAATGAACTATGAGATGAGACTGGCTAAGGAATAAGTGCCTATATTTTCTACTTCATCTTCTTCCTTTATTGTTTAGAAAAAAGAGGATGGGGTACCAGAGCTTACAATTGCGTACATGTATTGTCTTTATTGGTCCAACCTTCTGGCATATTTTTATAAAGTCAGAAATGAATCTAAGATACTTTTCAAATTGAAAGTGTCAGTGTTTGTTGTGCTTCTGCCCATTCTGATATTTTTGGCCATCTGAATCACACAAACATAGATAGGATAGAAGAATCCAGACTAAAATTGCCATCATAGAGGCAACAGATGGCTATGGGAACATTGAGCAAACTCTGATTTGTTGCTGATTGCAAAATGGAAACCTGTCAACAGCAGATTCTGATCATCTCTTCAAGTCTGAAGACCAATTGGAGACAACTTTCAGCCTGAACAGGTTAATTTGAACAGGCGAGACACCCCTCAGTATGAATCTGCACAAAAGTAGTAACTCCTCAGGGTGCAAGATCCAAATTATATGTATTTTAAAGATTCAGGATGTTAATATGATGTTAGCTAATTGAGGCTGCATAACCCTTTTGTATTTGTTTGCAATTCCAGCTCTGGAGACACTGACACTGGCTGCCTCTAAGTTGCTTCTAAAGGAAAACTAATCACAAATCATGTAACTGTTGCATGCTGCAGCTGGATTGTTCCTGACAAATGTTTCTTCTGCAAAGTCTGGACCATGATTTGGAGGTGAGTGAGTGTATGTTGCTGCATGACAAAGCCTGGGGAGCAGTGGGGTTTGGGACTCCTCCTGCTTTGTGGAGCTCTACACAAAGGTTTGTATTCTGTATTGTCACTCAGTTAAATTAATTGAAAACCTGCTTCCTTCTTGAAATTCAAAATACTTACAGATTTCTAACCACCAACCACCACATAGATATATAATTATAAAGTTTAATACACACTTGTGTACAAGAATATGCCTCAGGTCATTTTTAATTGCTGAAAAACCCATCTGATTTAAAAAAAAAAATTGGAATCCACCCCCAAGATGACAGCTATTTACTCTCCCTATCATAAAAGCTATTGGCGGAATTGGCTCAATGTAATGGTCTCAACAAATAGGCAGAATATTTTTTAAGCACGGATTGAACAATACAGTCAATCTTAAGGTGGTCTTTTCAGGTCATGGATGAGGCAGTGTGTGTAAATAAGGAACTGAAAGTTCACAGAATTTGGATCTTGAATTTAGGAAAGAAGTCATAGTGTGATAGTAAAATGCAGCTTTTGACTCAAGCTCTTCTGAAACAAAATATATGCATATGTTGTTTGAAAATGGAGTTACTATGGAAATTTGTTATTTACCAGAGAGGAGTAATTGAACAATTTTTTTCCTAAATGGTTTATGAACAAGTCACACCTGTTCCTGAGTGGGTTTAAATTACTCACCCTTCTTTTCTATGCCAAACTTTTCATGTTCAATTGCTTTGCAGTTTCAGACTCTATACACTCCTTCCACTGATGACTGATGCCACTTCTCATTTGCAGAATTAATTTTTTTTTCTATCTGAGATCTCAAAGGATTAAAAAAATATTTAGAACCTTTGTCCTTAAATTAACAAAAAACCCTATGCATTGATAATGTCTTCATATGTATTTAAAATGTATATATCTAGGCAGATGTATATACACATTTCTATTTCAGTGAAACTTGGGTAAGCACTACTCTCTTTAAGATTGCAGAGGTTTAATATTCATCAGTTTTACCTCTGCTCATGCCAAAAGAATTCCCTGAACAGATGAGAAATTGGATCCATGAAAGAGAGCGTATAAAAAGAAATTTTTTCCAAAATTAATTGATTTTTGACTTTGCACAGTGTGGTGTGCACTAAGCCAGCTGCAGAAAAACACAGAGAGGTAAATGTCATACCTACTGAATTATAGCAGCTGGGAAGCTTCCTCTGTCCTTTAGTTCATATGGAAATTTAAAGTGGGGTGTTGTTTTTTATTTTGTGGGGTGGGCTGTGGGTTGTTAAGCTCATATACAAAAATAAACTACAAAAATCAGCTTACTTCATAAAACATCTCTCAGAAGGTTATAAAAGTCCATTAGTATCTCTTGACAAACCCTTGCCAGAAGGGAGGAATGAGATCAGCAAATCATGGGCATATTATGATTTGATCCTTCCACATACTCAATTAGATCAAAGCTTACCAGCTCCAAATGCCCATTTTTAATTTTATAGTAATGCCTCAGGCCAAAGAAATGGGTGCCATGGCAGACATGTTCTGTGATGATAACTGAGACAGCTAAGATTCAAAATATTCCTGATTTTTAGGGCTATATTGTCAGCTTTAAGGATTTTTAATTAACACCTTCTGCATGCATTAAATATGCTCCTTTCCACCAACAAAGATTTTTTTTCCTCTTGAATTCTCTGAAAAGAATTTTGCTTCGGGTCTTTTATCACTATCAAGAAATAATAGCAACCACCACATTAAAAAGAAATTACCCGACAAAATGAAAGATTTGCTTGGCTGAGAACATGAGAGAATGCGTACAGTTGTGGTGTAGCTCTTACTATTAATTATATTGCTGCATTCTTCAGAGGAAGAATCAAGATGTTTTTGTTGAGATGCTGGGAAATTGCAGGGGCAATTAAGGTTACGGTAAAGGGGTGGACAAATGCAGAATTGTCTCCGGAGAGACTGTGAGCAACTTCAGTCCTACGCATTTAAATGCCAGGTGCATTCAAGGCAGATGCTGCCATGCAGGCATGCACAGGTCAGAAATCAGCACTCCTGACTGGCACTGTCCTGGATCTCTCATGAATCCATGGCAGTGGAGGTGTGGTTTGCCCCCAAAACCTGCTGGTCTGTGACTCAGAGCACCCCACAGACCACTGGTGGGTTACTGTGAGGCTCCTCTTCCAGGCAAGGTGTGTCAGGGAGCAGTTTTGCTGCAACCATCCTAGTTTTTGTTAGTGGATTAGAAAAATGTGTAAACAAATCCATAGCTTGTTTGTGCGCCAAGCCGCCCTGGTACATGGGGCACCTCACTGCCCTAAAGCTATCAGCCTCCAGAGGATGTACTAGCTTTTCCAAGGAAAGGCAATATCCTCTGTAAACCTTAAGAAGGACTCACTGGTTGCCAAAAAAACCCGAAAAACCCATTTCCTTCTTGTTTGCCCCCACCTCCACTTCCCCAGCTTCCCCTGCTCTTTCACAGATGCTACTTTCCCCTTTGGTCCAAATTCTCTTTTTACCTGCTTCTTTGTTTCTCGGCTCATGGGTCAGCTCGTGATGTCTCCTCATTTATAGCATTTGTACCTCTTTTTCTCCGAATCCTTTGGAGCACAACCCTGTTCTTCCTGCTCTTGATCGCATTACCACAGAAAATTATTTTCTCAGCCCCTCTTTACTTCTCCCCTCACTCGTGGTCTTCCTTCTCCCTCTACATCATCCCAGAAATGTCAGGTTTTATGTGCCCTTTATGGGACTCCAAAGGGGTCTGACATGAGTAATCAAGTCCAAAACTTGAGGCTGCTCTTTGTATGTGTCACACATTTCACTAATGACCTTCCCAAAATCCTCCTCCCTGTCCACAGCCAGAAAAGCTCCAGTATTTTGCCAATGTGGCTTGGGGATTGTTTAAGAGACCGGCTGCTCATTTACGTGTTGGTAGAATCAAAAATCTGACAAAAAACTTAACAATTTGGGACAAAATGTTATTAATTAATCATGTAGATTACCTCATATTACTTTGTGTGTGCTACTGAGTTCTGCTGCAGCAGTGCCTCTGCAAGTGCCTCAGGAGTGTTACTGTGCTAGGTATTAAAGGAAAGTAAAGACCTATTTGGGAGTCATGTTACAGTTCTGCAGGATATTCATGGATTAGGTGTGAACCCATTGCACACTTCATTGCAAGATTGAGATGCTGCAGGTTTATCATCCCATTCCTGCACTATGTGCCAGCACAGAGACCTGTGAGATCTACCTTTGTGCAGGATCAGCTGGTGTTAAGGCAGACTTTGTTTGTAGCTCTGGAGAATCTCTCCCTGTTGATAACAATATGATCTTGGTGACTAGACAGAAATTAAAAAAAATTAATCTTTGCTTCCAGCCAGTGGCTGGAATTTGCAATTTGAGATGGATAAATTGGCATGGCTCCTCCTGGGCACAGAGAGTGCTCAGCAGCAAGAGGACACTGGAGAAATGTTGCAGGTTTGATAAGTTTCATGCAGTGCTGGGTGCTCCACTTAGGCCTGCAGAAGCACTGTCTTCATTGGTATCAGCTCTTTCCAAAAACAGCCTCTCCAGTCTTCCTGCCTTTATTCTGTATTTTGAAACAGCTGTTCTCAGATGCTTTTAGCTCCTTATAAAACACGTCTGAACTTTTTACCCCCTAGGACGTGGGCTTTGAGTGCCTGTCTTGTGGCCAATATCTCTTTCCACCTCAAATGCCCTTAACAGTGGGATTTGGGGAAGGCTTTGTCTAATGGCAGCCTTCTGGAAGGACTCAGAGTCAGCCTGGGTCTTTCAGGTACCTTTCCCTCTGGGAACTATTAATCTATTTATATCCTGAAAGGCTGGGCTTTGTGCCTTTGTTTTTGATGTTACTCTTCAAGCTGACAAATATGAATGCTGAAAAGCCTTAAAAACTTGGAATTAAATGAAATCCAAACTGCTCTAGCAAAGCAGATTCAAATACTCATGACTTTTAATACCAAAAAGAGCAGTTGTCACCATATCATTCAGCTGTACAGTGCAGGCCCATGACACAGACTTATCCTCTGATTGAGCTAGAATACATTTTTCAAAGATTTCCACAGTTTATTTAATGACTCCAGGTAATGACAAATGTATTACATCGCTTCATGGCTTATTCTCATTGTTCCGTATTTGCAATTCTGATCATCATAGGTGCAAACAATGACAATGTAAGAGATGCCACTATCAGAAATATTCTTCCCCTGCTAATCTTTACAAACAGACTGAATCATTACGAGGACTGTATTTCTTGAGTTAAATCCTCATTTAGTTACCAACTTATGAGAAAAAAAAAAAGTGTAGGGCTGTTTCTTCAAAAGAGTTTTCTGAGTGTCGAGAAGTGGGTTTCATCCCACCTTTGTAGTGGTACACATTTGTTAGCCCAAAGCTGGAATTCAGAAGCCTCCCATCTCAGATGTGTGCCTTTTTTGGAAAAGCTTTTTCTCTTTGTTCCTCTTCCCACCTGTTCCAAACCCAAGGGAGCACTGACACAGTTACAGCTTCAAAGGGAAGGGTCGCTTGTGTCCCCTCTGTGCTGGACAAGTGGTGCAGGACCTGAGCCCATGCACAGCTGCTTGAGAGGAGAGCAGGGCTGGCAGCCAGCCCTGGATGAGCCAGTGGTGGGGCACAGAGAGGGCAGCAGCAAGCACTGCGCTCCAGCCTGGGCTCCTCATCCTGCTTCTGAGCCGGCGCTGGAGGCTGCTGAGGGAAGCTGGTGCCTCAGACAGCTGCTGACCTCTCTGCTCTCCACTGCTGGTCCCCCACCTACTCTGGGGTGCCTCTGTTAGCCAGCATGACTAATGCTGCAATCACACGCCGGGATTTATCTGCACTGCGAACTGACAGCTGACAATGCGAATTTCTCTCTAAAATCCTTTTGTGCTGGCATTTTGCAGCCAATATACTGGAATTTGTTTTTTCTGTCTGGGTGCTTAATGTGTATGCTTTGGTTAGTCTAAATCAAAATGTTAGACACAGATGAAGACTACAAATTCCTCCTAGTTCTGTACTAATTTGCCAGATGTCAGTGTGAGTCCATCTTGGCCAATAATGCTTTTAACATTTACTTTGGTCCTAGATATACCAGCTTCCAGCAGAGACTTAAAACAGCCTTGACCATTTCATTTCGTCTATATAACATTCAACCTGCAACTCCATTTTCATGCTGTCTTCATAAGTCCTTTTTTAAACCCCTGCTTAGTGTTAATGGGCATTTGTATGTTGACTGTCTATTACTGTTGGAAGAAATCAGTATTTTTAAAAATGTATTATTAGTTAAAAATTGTGAAACCTTATCTGGAGAAAAGCATGTGTTTTATAGCAAGTTATTGTATTGAGTCATTGTGTGGCATAGCTGATACTGTTAAAGGGCTTTCATTAGTGCAGAAGTCTTTTCCTTCTGATGTGAATGGGAGTTTTACTATTGACTCCAGTGGAGCCAGGTTTTCAACCATCATTTTAAGGTTTTTATTATAGAAAGAGGTTTATTGAGTGATTTTACAGTCTTGGGGGAAGAAAATCTGTCCAGTTTCCTGCCTTATTTTCACACCTATGGTTCAGAAGAAAGACACAGAAAAAATCTATAAAAAACAAATTTCTTTTATAGACAATGGAAGATGTACTGGGTTGAATTTGTCTCGGTTGTGTTTGATCAGCTGTTCCTGTGACTGTGTGCACTGTCTGTGCATGGTGAGCACATGGCCAGCCTGCTGTGAATGAACTGCACCAGCAGAAAATGCAGAGGAGACTATTTTTCTTGAAATAGCACCATGCAATGACATCTATAAACCCTCCCACCCCCCCAGCCCCACCCCCCCAATGCTACTTTACAGGCAGCACACAGTTGCAGCAAAGTGGCTAATGTCTTCCAGCTAATTTTTGGACTAACCTGAACACAGGGGGAACAAGCTTCAAGTCATCTGGCTGATGTGTTACTTGGATAAAAGAGACCACGAAAGGAACGGAAAGTAAAATATTCAGTGAACTTGTGGTGTACAAAAGGAAGGAAGAGGGCAGATGGAGAAAAAAGTACAGAATGAACACAGCAGAAGAAAGGCATTCAGAAAGAGAACTAATGAAATATTGAATGCCCATAAACAGTCAGTGAAACCTGTGCTGTGTAGGGCAGCATTACTACTATGCCAACACTTGAATTAAGACATAGCTGCAAAGAACTCACCAAAAGCCTGAGTATAATTCTTCTCTGTCTTTAGATGACTTTTGAAATGACTGATTTATATCACTTTTGATGAAGCTGCATGAAACATAAAATACACCTTACATGTGATAATACCTTGTGCTAAGCATCCCATTGTCTTTTCCTCTGGACACTGGGTTATGAGGCATTCCCTAAAGACTGAGATATAACACAGGCGAAATAAATACGTAAGATTACTAATTTTTCTCCTGAATATGGATTTAAGTAATGCAGAATAACTTGCTGGATCCTGTAAGTCCTTCTTTGTAGTTTTTACTGTAGGTGCTGATACAACACAGCTATTGTTGCTCTGCTGTATTCAATATGCCTGCTTGGATGAAAAATAATTTTCTAGCTTTATATTTTTGACAGATTTATAATGCATGCTTACATGATTGCCTTATTTTTCTACACAGTCCATTAATGTTTTTTGGGTATAATCTGTACTTCCAGCTCTTGATACAAACCCTGCTGGAATGGGGTACTACCTCCAAGTCTGAAATATGAAGGGATGAAAAGGGCTCCAAGTGGAAAAGGGTTTTTTTTTTCCTTTTGAACTTGCAGGATCTCTGTAAATATGAGGAATTATGTTAGGTTTGTATAATGATTTCTGTATTTTCACTCGTGGGGCCAATTTCCAAAGTCATAGACCAGTGCATCCAGGACACCTGATCTTAACAAGGAAGAACTGGAGACTTCCATAGCAGTGCCAGGACACTTTACCACTTGAGCAGGTCGGCAGCAGGTGCCAGTCCCCAGGATGCGCTGGGAGGTGTGTACGCATGAGAGGCCACAGAAAATATGCCAGAGAAGCACAGCGGAGCAGGGAATGAAAGGGTTCGATGGGCACAGCTCCCCATGATGCCCAGAGAAAGCTGCGAGCATCAGTGCTTTCTTTTGCTCTGCAGCAGTGCAGGTGCTCAGGTAACCCCTGCCTGCTGTACAGGCAGAGTTCATGGACTGCAGCCCAGATGTCATCTCCAAAGGAGCAAATGTTTTGGGAAATACAGGACTCTGTAAGCGTGGTATTGTGAGATTTATCCTGCCAGATGATCCCACTGAATGCCAGCTGGAATAGCTCCTCTTCAACACAAGACATGAAACAATGGCTGCCAGAGCCTCGTAGTAGGCCATTAATTTTGCTTGGCTTCCTTCAGGATGGGAGAAGCCCTCTTTTTTATAAATTACTCGGTGGACTCATCTGAAATTATTTTCTTCTTGAGAAATTGCTCTGAGGACATTGTTTATAAGCTGCTGACCTTTAAATGGCCTTCTTTTTCCATTACCACGGTTCTTGGATATTTAAAGCTCCAGGTCACTTTCACTTTTAATTGTGCTTTATTATTCTCCGTTGTTGCAGAATGTTTCAGTCAATTTAACTAGAAGGGAGTCCTATACTCTTCCCTTAATGGATTGAATTTGGGTCATAACAAAATGGACAATTATCCTTGCCTATTTTATTAATCTTAGTCTTGTCTCATTTATTTTTAAGTTTCAGTGCACCTCCTTTGAAGGCAGCTATGAGCAGAGTTTATTGCAGGTTAGCAGGAGAGACTGTTCTCTGCTGCTGGGGGTAAAAGTATGATGAGAAAGAAGAAAGAGATAGGGAGAGTTTAATGCTAGTAGGATTTTGAAGTAATTGCATGGTTCATATATTTTGTTTCAGAGTCAAGAGAAAATTAATAAAGCAGTGGTTTTATCTGACATTTAATCCTGACTGTACATAGAAGCTTGTTGAGCAAAGCATCAGCTTGCATTCCTTTCCTTCCAAGATTTACTAATTAGACTTTAGTGGCAAAGTACTAAAGCTTAGTATAGATGAAATCTTCCATCTTCCAATTTACAAACGTGATTATGAAACACATAAAACACATGATGGTAACTTCAAATGCTGTTTCTGTAATACTCTGGCAGAATTGTAAGATGCCAATCAGCTTACTAGCTGTAAGCTTTCAGCATGAGAAGTGGCTGGGGTTTATTTTTAATTATAATTCTTCTCATTTTCTCCCACTCCATCCTAATTCTTCCTTTCTCTTCTTAAACCTTTTTGCTCAGTTTTTTCTCGCACTCAGTCTTTACTCAGATTCTATGTCCTTCTACATAGAATCCTAGTACATTGTTCCCCATGTTAATTTTAAATGTTATCTTGTTTTGCTTGCAAGATCATTTCTTTTTCAAGCAGTATGAAAGTTGAACAAAGGCATTTGGCACTAAGGGATAAATTACATGCTTGAAATTCCCCAAAGTCCAAAGTTTCAATCTAAAACCACCTATCTAGATGTCACTGAACTCTGGGGTACCTGAGCCATCCTTTGAAAGTTCCCCTTTATGACAAAATTATCTCCAGTCTGAACAATTTATTGTTAGTCAATGCCTTAACCCAATGACAGCCCAGAAAATAAGAATCCTTTTGCCTGCAAACTCTGAGGTCCTGAATTCAATCAGCATTCTCCAAAAGCATAGAGTACAGGATACAAAGATTTTATTCCTCACTAAATGCAGGTGTGGTTACTTCCTTTTTATACACAGTTATAGTCTCAGTGCTTAAGCACAGTCAGTAAATACCAGGAGGTGCCTATGAAGTAGGAGATCCGACTGCCTCCTCAGCATTCGGAGTTTAACATCTTTATCTTCTGTGTCCTAGAGGAGCACCCAACCCAACAGTGGAAAAGGATGAGGAGAAAAAGTTATGTTCCCAGAAGTGTTTGTGTATTGTGTGACTTGAATATGGGAACAGGACTCCCATCTTTCTTCTGCTCTATTTTTTTCCCTTCCTGAAAGGAAATTCCACCAAGTTCCTACTAATGCTCCCTTTCTGTCCTCATTCCTGTGTGCAGTGATGAGATGCTCCTGCAGGATGTGGTCTTTCCTCATCCGTCTCTGCCATCAGCAGGTTTTGTTAAGGAAGTTAACTTGGGAGAAGAAGAGGGAAGCAAAGGAAAGAGGTGGCTCCAGGTGTGTGTGAGACTGTGTTCACCTGGAGCTAACTCTGATACAGCACCAGGCCCAGGTTGCAGCAGGCACTGAGCCCTGGGTACTGTGTCCCACAGCTGTGCCTGAGGCAATCTTCAGGATCTGGGATGTAGGCAGAGGAAGACCCATGTCCTGGGTTGAGTTTCTCAGCTCTAATCCAACACTCTCAGCTCATTTATGTCATTGCTTGGCCTTTGTGCTGCTGACCAATCGCCACATAAAAAAATACTGACATAATGAGGGTAGTTTTGGTGTCTGGTGGGGTCTAAAAAAAAATACCAAAGTGAGTTTTGTTTGCAGAAATAATATTTTTCACCAAGTCACCTAGCAAGATTGGGAAAGTATGACATGTTTTTCTGTGCACAAGCGTCCCTGGAACAACAATAGCAAATTTCAAAGCTCTGTTTGTGATGAGGACCACACAGAACTTCCCTGCAATGCAGTCTAGTCCAACTGATGAAGTTACTGAATCAGGTAAATGGTGGTGGGATTCACCTCACTCAATGGTAAACATCTATTGTTCTTGTTATTTTCTGAGATAAATCTCTGCAGAAGTCCTGTAGAATTGATGGAAAACCAGTTCTAGCCATTAGATTGAAATTAATTGCTCTGTAGAACTTTCTATTCCCTTCATGGTCTAAGAGGAGAATATAGACAACTGAGTCACATTAGATCAGATTCATAGATGCCTACCTTTGATCCAACGATTCTCTGCTGATGTGTTTCAGTTGCAGGAGGATCACATGGTGTTTGGCAAGCTGAACTTTTGATATTTAGGTCAGATGACATATTTTGCTAGGGGACAGGCAAGGATTGAGGGGCTCAAGTCTAATCCTGAAATGCTAAATGTTTCCTAGTCTCGCTAAGGGTAATCAAGAACACTTATTTCACTCAGGCAGCACTCGTTAACAGTAAATTCATGCTCCATAGGAAGCTCTTGTGAACTATTTACATATTCTAATTTGATCATATGGCATCTCACACTGGAAATAGGTTAGTGCTTTACATTGATAAACTTCAAAGAGACCAGTAGAGCAGAAGAATTATTTGACCATCGTGTGTTGAGGGATATGTTAGCTGAACAGAAGCATGACCAGATGCCGGTATTAGGATCATGGAAGTTGATAGACTCAGTCCAGATAGTGGGGTGTGAAGATTTGTACTAGGGAAGATGGGAAACCATTGCAGGCATTTGCATATTGTACAAACTTGTGTAGCGTGGTAGTTTCTGTCTAATCACAGGAATTTTGCTAACTGCTGCCCTGAAACATGAGGATTCACAGCTAAGATAATGCTTATTTTGTATTTGATTTAGCTGTGTATGTTCTCATGCTCTCTTGCAAATATCAGATACTTTTTTGGTCCTTGTAAGTTATTGGTCTCGTTGATTACATCTATGTTGGTAGACAAAACAAGTGCATACCCATTGTCTGCCTGAGGGTAAAGGATATGGATGGCACATCTCATGTTGCTGGAAGGCCAGGAAATGAGCTCCAAGTGATGGTACCAATTGGGTTGTATTCTCACTGCCGCTCTGCAGTGAAGTGGTGGCTGCCGTATGGTGTCTGGGCCCAAATGGAAGTTCTAGGACATAAGATAAATTTTTTTCTGTGGTTTCTTTCTTCTTTATTTTTTTTTTAAACTCAAAATATCTGAGATAATGTCAGCAAAATGTCAGATCTGTGTGAGTGACATTTTCACAACATGATACTGAGGACTCATATCTCATGGCCTGGAGTGCATCTGGGAATATCTGATCCTTTGAGGATATCATTGGAAGGCAGAAAGAGACAAACCCATGTATTGTCCATACAAGAATAGTTGCCCAAAGGGAACTTCTCCCAAATATGGCTTTGCAAGAAGGCAAATTGGAGCTGCTGAGAAAGGCATAATGTTTAAGCAGAGGCAATGTCTGAATGTCCAGTGTGTGAGCAAACGCCCTGCTCCTCTTTCTGCTCAGCGGTGGAGATTCTCAGAGGAACCTTGCAGCTGTGAATTCTATAGCCAATCTTTTTTCACTAAAACTCATGTGTCCTTGTAGCAGCTGCATACCTGCTCATTTCGTTGAACGTTCTTTACCTCTTGTGTGATGAGAGGAGATAAAGCAACGCAGGCATCTATGGTCCTTATACTGCTTGTTGGTCTGTAGACCTTTGCCATTTCCCCTCTTAATGCAGAACAGCTGTTAGGATTTTAGGCTGCAAAACATTTTAGGAAGAAAGTGTCTCTCCCTGTTTTTTGCACAGAGGTGTCCCACAAAAAGAAGCGTCTTCTTCTGTCACTTCTGGGCATTACTCTATTAAAAATCACGAATGGTAGTTTATTTTTATTTATTAGCTTCCTGTATGTAGTGGGTTGATCCTGGCTGCATGCCAGGCACCCATCAAAGCCCCTCTATCACTCCCCTTCACAGCTGGACAGGGGAGAGAAAATATAGTGTTCATAGTTGAGATAAGGACTGCAAGAGATCACTCATCTAATACCATCATGGGCAAAATAGGCTCAACTTAGAGATATGAAGTGAGTTTTTCACTAACAAAATCAGAGCAGGATAATGAAAAATAAATCTTGAAACCAACTTTCCTCACTGCCTCTTTCCCAGCTTTACCTTCAACCCCTCAGTGGTGCAGGGAGATGGGTAATGGGGATCATGCTCAGTTAATCACACATTGTTTCTGCTTCTTCATGGGGGTCCTCCTACGAAAGATAGCCCTTTATGAACTTCTCCAAGGTGAGTCCATCCCAGAGGCAACAGTGCTCCATGAACTGCTGCAGCATGGGTGAGTCTTCCAGTCAGCAGCTCCAGGGAGGGTCTCCCATGGGGTCACAGGTTCTACCAGGAAAGCTGCTCCAGCCTGGGCTCCTCTCTCCATGGGTCTGCAGGTCCCTGCCAAGATCCTGCTCTAGCACAAGCTTCCTATGGGTTCACAACCTCCTCTCAGGCATCCACCTGCTCTGGCATGGGCTCCATGGGCTGTAGGGGCACAGTTCCCTCACCATGGTCTGCACCACAGACTGCAGGGCACTCTCAGCTCTGGTACCTGGAGTACCTCCTCTGCCTCCTTCTCCACTGACCTGGATGGACCTGCAGAGCTCTTTCTCTCAATACTCTCATTTTGCTCTTCTCTGACTGCAATTACATCTGCCTAGTAACCTTTCTTCCTTAAATATGTTATCACAGAGCCGTTGCTATAATT
This sequence comes from Origma solitaria, assembly GCA_013397895.1. Classification (NCBI taxonomy): domain Eukaryota; kingdom Metazoa; phylum Chordata; class Aves; order Passeriformes; family Acanthizidae; genus Origma; species Origma solitaria. The sequence goes on along the minus strand of VZRL01004528.1, from coordinate 2,607,404 downwards.
CCTGATTGGCTTGGACTTGGCCAGGGGTGGGTCTGTCTTGGAGCAATCTGGCATTGGCTCGCCAGACATGGAGGAAGCTTCTGGCAGCTTCTCACAGAAGCCACCCCTGTACTCCTCTTTGCTACTAAAACCTGGCCATGTAAATCCAATACATCATATAAAAGTCTTTCCAGCTTCCTGATTGCTTCCATTAACTGCAATTATTTTAAGAAATCAAATAACCAGATATGAGCCTAGAAAATCTTTTCAGTCATTCAATGTTTTGTATTAATTTTGTGAAATTCCTCAAACTAAGAAAAACCTCCCAATTTTGGCTATGCAAAGTAGGTGTCTAGCCTCAGGGCAAAACATGAAGTCCAGTTTTCACAGATATGAATACATGCACTCCTTTGTTACTTGGGATGTTTGGGGCCACTGGAAACCAGGATACTTTTGTTTATATGCTCCTATGCAATCTGGAATGTCTACCTTTGGAATTCCAAATTGGAAAATGCAGACCCAAAGTGGTCTGGCTTTTGAACCATCTCCAACTTTATATTGTTTGTGGAACAGTAACCTCCATGATCATTGTTATATACACCCTTTGAAATGCTTTTTTAGTAAATCTTGTGAAACATCCATAGAAAATGAGATGTTAGCTCTTACAATGCAATGCAATGTTGGACTAGAGTGTGTCTGTGATGGACCTGACAAAAACCCAACACCCTTTCAGGGGCATTCTTTCCTTAGAGATTCTTAAGTACTTAAATGATTTTATCTTCTAAAGTTTCTGCCTTGTTTTTTTTTTGTTTTTTGGGGTTTTTTTTTTTTTTGTTTGTTTGTTTTTAATTTTGTAAATCCCTTATGTATTGTCCCATCATTTGGTGTGGTTGCACTAGCAGCTTCTATTAAACAAAGCTTTTTCTTTCAGAACCTGGGAAGAAATACCTGTTAGGGCTCTACGAGTGATAAGATATCACAATGAAAAATACCAGATATTGTGTGTTCCAGAAAACAGAGTTACTCTGCAGTTCTGAATCAGGTTTGTTAATAAAGGCAATCTATTCATGTGTTAAGCATAATCGATGGCACCACTGGTGCTACACAGTCAAGTTGCTGTTGCTTGGGGGAACAGAAATATGTTTCCCCCCTGCCTTCTTTACTGATTTATGGTTCTTGTATCTTTAGTCAAGATTGAATTGTAACTGCCTCAGAACACAGTCCAGGATCCAAGAACTGTTCTTGTGAAGTAGGTAGGATACTTGTTTCTTAAAGATGAATAAACTCCTAATCTATTTTTGAATAATAAATCTTGATTTGCATTAATTTTTGTTAAAATTTGCATTTGCAAAATCGTCTTGCATTGAAAATCCTTTCTAAAAATACTTTAAAGGGGGAAGAAAGTAATAAGAATTGCAAGAATAATGAGAATAATCAAATTAAGAGTATCTTAAAATAAAATTAATAATTACTTTAAGAATTAAAGTGCCATGATTAGGAAGGCAAAGGAGAGGAAAGTGTGAAAGCAGAAAAGTCCCAAATATTCTGTGATCTGGGACTTCTCAGTCTACATAGTAATCAGTCCCATGGGAATAACACCAAGCATTCAAAAAGTGAAAGCTAATGACAGGAAGAACAGCATAAAAACTTGGTGTGACTGCTGGCCCCCCACAGTACCTCCTTCCAAACAGCATAGGAGGTTTCAGACAAAGCTGGGAAAGTCAGTCCAGTTAAAGAGAAGAATGAAGAAACACATGGCTAAAAACATCTCCTTTATCTTACATTAATTCTGTCATTTTGGTGATCCCAAATAAAGTGACAAAAGTTGACAAGAGCTGGACAGGAGTTCTGTGGGAAAACCTTTCCAGTGAAAAACATAGTCTATCAATACAGAAATATTTTATGGTAGAAAATCTACTGGTTTCACCCTTGTTTTCTTCTCAGTTAATTGCTCATGCAGCTTTTATAAAAGTAGCCCTATATAATGGCTCCCATGTGTAAAAGCACAGAATCAGTGCTCCGTTTTAGTGTCTCCTGAAATTACCTGTTTACACTATTTTCCTTTCAGTTTTATCTGTGATGTGAGATGATATTCTTCACTTAACGCAGCAACAGTGCATCAGAACAATGTTTATAATCTGTGAAGATCTGTAGCTGTCTAATCTCAGCTAAAGATTTTCAGCTGCCAGATAATAAAATGTTCACAGAATTTAATTGACCCATGTCTGATCCCTCATTGAACCAGTGACGGCCCAGGGCTTGTAGCTGAGCTTAAGATACAATTATGTGTATTCAAACTATGTCACTTTACAACCCACCTAAGCATCTTATTTCGGATGCAGCCATATGGAATGATGATGCCAAGGCTATATAACCTACTTACTGCAATTTTGAGAACTCAGATGGCATAGTAATTGTCCCAAAGCCCTCAAGAACCATGGATTATTTGCATTTCTTCGGGGAGTTGTTTTCCTGCAGGACAAATAGCAGTTGGCAGAGGAGTAAGCCTCCAAGACTAATTTATTTCAAAAGCATACATTTGGATACAAATAAACACACTTCAATATAAAACATAGCTGTGTGTCTTTAGGTGCAATGGTACTAGGAAAACCTGTGCTTTTAGAAATTCTTTTGAAGTACATGATTAAATACTAATGAGGGAAATAAAAAAGGATTGCCTCATCTTTATAGTCTGAATGATATGACTGTATTTTTGTCAATACCTCTTACCAGATAATGTAATACCAGAAAACTACTATTCCCTGCCCTCATGTGAATTGGAAACAAAAGATACAGAATGCTGTGTTTCAATGAGATGCTGATTTCTTTGTCCTTTGATGAATTAAATAATTTTGAAGACGTGAGGTGTGCTTTTGCTTATTTCCCAAACACCTTCTACAGCTAGTAGGCTCCCAGAGATCTGGTTCTTTTTTTCTTCAAAAATGTGATATATTTCACATTGAAAATCCAATTTCTTGCTAAGAAACCTTCACAAGAACAGACAGTGTTTAACTCTAGCTGTATTTGCTTGGTCTTTTGAGGTTATCTCAAGCACATAATAAGCATTATCAACCCATCCATTAAAAAATGACTGTGAAACCAAGACAGCAGAAATGCTTTGCCCGTCAGAGTATATTATAGACCTGATACTGTGCTCTGACTACAATGCCTTGTCTTTTTTGAAATCCACATCAAAATGAAAGACAAATCAGTGCTTGAAGCTTAGAAAGAAAAATGTTTTGATATGTAAAATACTATAAAAAATAGGTAGGCATCTTGACTAACATATCTGTCACTCTAGAAATTTCTCTTTCATTGTAAGTCTTATGTGGGTGTTGTTTTGTTTTGTTTGTTTTGTTTTTGTTGTTTTCGTATGCATGTGGTGTGTGTGGTTGTTTTTGTTTGTTTTGTGGTTTTTTGTGTGTTACTGTTTTTTTAATAGGTTGTTTTTTGCTGCGGGGAGGGGGTTTGGCTAGGTATTCATTTTCAGCTTATAAATCTAATTACAATGACATCAAGCTGCTCCTACAATAACTTTCAGCTTTCTTTCGAACTGATCATTGCTGCTATAGAAGAGACTATTCTGACTTTGCTGTTTCAGTTTTGATTGCAAGAGGCTTTGTTACACTCACGCTGTACCACAAGATAAGTTCCAGGTTCTGATATAATCTCCCATTTTTTTTGCCAGGCCAGCTTTTTTGAAATACATTGTTTGTCTTAAAATACAGTTCTCAGCAATGAAGTGTCTGAAATTACTGAATCCATTTTTCTTTGCTTATCTCTGTACAAATTCATTAAAGTGTGATGCTGGTGTATTGGCACTTTCAGATTAATTTTCAAAATTTTGCCCTGAAGCATTTTGCAGAATGGAGTTCAAAATTGCATCCTTATTCAAGAAGGCATATGAGTGACTTAATTACTTTTCTGAGATATGTTTATTTTCATGGTTAAAAGCGTGTGTTAACTTATGCTTGTGTTTAGTCAATACTAGAAGTGGTAATTCTGAAATGAAGATTGCATTGTCAGCACCATATTTTGATGTTTTTCAAATGAAAATAAATCAAATTCTTTTCTTCAGGTGTATTTTGCCTCAATCCATCAGTGAAAGAAATGCCCTTGCATTACTCCCTTGATTTAGGTTGTTTCCTATTCTGAAAGCTCACCACCACTTCTGCACAAAAAAAACCTACAGTTGTTTCTCCAAAACCTCTGACTCAGATCCACTTTCCTTTATATCTGATATCTTTTACTATTGGTTAACTACATAAATTAATGGATAAACAAAGAAATCAAATTTACGTCTATTTTACAAAAAAAATCTTCATCAGAAAAATAAACATTAAAAAACCTACTGCAGATGCTGTGTCAGGGTACAGTTAACTAAATTATAGAAAAAAAGCTTGGCATTCATCTTTAATATTCCACCTTGCATGGTGTTTCCTTTATTGAGAAAGGCATTTATACGAAGTGGCCAGCCTGGAGATCACTGTGCACAAATGTTGGTACATCCTCCTATTAAGGTTCATTAGGAAGTAGAAAGGAGGACTCTGAGAACAGGAAGTGTCATAAACCATTTTGTTGCTTCTGGACTATGTCCTGGGTAACATTGCTTATGTCTTGGCTGCAAGGCTGGCATTTTGTGAATGCTGTCTCATTTAAAAAATACAAATGTGATTACCTTGAATAGGCTGCTTGGAGTGCACTGTAACAAGATTTCCCCCTTTTGCGTTATGAGATGCTTCTGAAATGTATATAATATTTTCTTCCCCTGGCTCAGCACTCGCTTCCCGGGCCAAGCAAATGGAGTACCTGGTGAAGAAGCCCTTGGACTCAGGGAGGGCAGAACTCAGCTTGTGAGGACAGGCATCCTGCAGCCTGCTGTGCGTGGTAGAGAGACTTCAACAGTCTTACCATGCTGTCTCCAGCCTAAAACTTCCGTCATCTTCATCACACCCAGGATTTTTAGTGTGAATCTGAGGCAGAATAAGTCAGGTTGTGCGGTGAGGGAGGAAATCTGAAGCACTGTAATTCACAATGAAACGGATTTCCCTAAATGAAAGGCTAATTCTTTATCAGCAGCTTCGTTGATTAAAAAAAAGAAATAAATTGCCCCCTTCAGTCGGTTGTTAATGGTTATGAGAGCCTGATGCGTGCTGTGCATATTCAGAGAAGGCACAGGACAATAAACTTTTAACTTGGACACAGACCCCGTGGGATATTAGAGAGCCTTGCACAACAGAGGAAATAAACATATGGAGGGTAAATATCAGACACTAATTTCATTAGAAAATCAATACACAGAACAGTATCTTTGCACTTCAGCCAGTTAAGACAATGATCAACAAAAGTCCCTGGACTGCTTACGCAGGTTGCATTAGATCTTTATCAGATAAAGGCCAGAGCCAGGAACCAGAACCCCCTTCTTCCACCTGAGTGCCCTAACTTTGAGGCTTTGGGGCCACAGTCCTTTTCTCGAGATCTTTCTGGCTTGTGAAGATTCTTCTTTGGCTGCCCAGAAAAGCAGTTGCCACAATAAGAATCCCTCCCCTTTCTCCCCTTCCAAAGGCCCCTAACATGTGGCTCTTTAGTGCACTCCTTCGCATACATTCCACCAAATCCAGCAGGAAACACAGTGTGGGGTCAGGATCTCAGACCCCTGGTAGGTTCATGCTCTGCCTGACGGGGTCACCATGTGAAGCGCTCGTCCCCGTTTGCTCTTTTAAAATAAGTGAGTCCTGTGCATGTGAGTGCCTCTCCCTACCTGGGACATCTGCACTCTGAGCAGAGGCATTTTGTATTGGTCTGACTTGGGCCTCCCTGAGCCTCACGAAAAGGGTGGGAGTTTTTTTATGGTGATTTTCCTATTGAGTGCCTCTGGGACCGGGCTCACCTAGAGAGATGTTCTCTGGTTCAGTTTTATCCTCTCTACTGCCTACAAAGGGATGGATCAAATCTGGATTCCCCTGCTGAAAGTGAGATTCCAAATTTGCACACTGCAATCCACAGTTTGAGTACCAGAAGAGGATGGGTTGGATCTTGCCCAATGTTTTATCATTTTTCTTTACACTCCATACATTTTTCGCTGTCTGAACCATTGGAAGATCTAGTGCCCATCCTGACTTTTTGTTTTCAGAATCCAGGTTCATTATGTGATGGCAAATACTGTGTGACTCCTTCCTTTCCCCATGAAGACCCTCATTCCTAGCCTGTGAGTAAGCAGCGCCTAGGATTCTTTTCTTGCAAACTGTATTTCAGTCATTCAAGATTTTTATAATCTGAATGCATACTGGGTATATGGATAATGTAATTAGATATTATATTTCAGTTCATGTTCTCCATTTCCTTAATGTGATTGGATGGTCTTTCTTCCCTGATTTAAAATATTGGTTCTGGATGTCAGGATCCTAAAAAAACCATTTGGTAACTGCAGAATGGTGGATCAAATCAATGATATGAAACCAAGTGCACATTTTACACATTAGCTGAGAGCTGTACTCGTCTGACCTCATTCACTCTCGGTTTTATGCTGCTGCCCTTTTGCTGCAGTAATGGAGTTATTCCAGACTTACATGGCTGTGCAGGGAAGAGCACAAAGAGGGTGAACATATGTCTTTGTGCTGCTCTGGCTGGGGATGTGTGCATGGGGATAGGGTGGGTGCTGCTGCACCCTGAGCTGCTGGCACCTGAGGCCACAGTGAAATCCCTAGACAAGAGCCCCCAGTGTATTCCTGAGCAGGGACCTCCTCTGGGAGCCCTGGGCTGAGGGCAGTGGGAGGCAGAAGGAGAGGACCCTCATAGCTCTTTGCTTGTTGTTTTCCTAATTTCGAGGTTTTCCTTGACCTATTTTGCACCATCAAAGTACCATAAAAAGGCCCTTAAAATGAGACTAAAACACAAACACTTGAGTCTTTTGGGAGAGACATACTTTATGTGAAGGATATTTTCCTCTCATTTTGTGCTGCAGTAAGTCTTTGGATTAATAGTGTTCATTTTAGTGATAGTAATTGTACACCCAGAACGGCAACTGTGGTTCAAAAGTTTAGACCTGGCTGAAAATAAATTGATTTGGACTCAGTCTGAGTTTCCTCTACTTGGCCCCAGGCATGGATGGAACTAGATGAGCTCCTTGCTTTTTGTAGTTCAATACAATTAATTTAATTGAACGAATTCGGTAAAGAATCTTGGTATTTCTTGTCTGTGAGCTTTTCTTTACTCCATACATCCTTTCCACTATTTAGGTTTTTATCACCTTAGCAGCAGCACTGGAATTAGGTGTTCAATCACCCCAGCTGGTGTTGCAGGGCTCATTTATGTATCGATGATTAGCTGGTCCTTTTCAGCTGCTTGATGTGTGCACCGAAGGTGACGATAGCATTGTTGAATCAAACGTGTGTGCATGCTGGAGATGCTGCTAGTGTTTGGTGTCAGTGAGAAATGTGATGGCACTGGGTAATCCCTTAAGGCTGCTTCTTTCTGGGCTGTGAACTGGCTGCTCAATGTGTTACATGTTTGTCCACTGTGATGGAAGACTTTTGGAGAGCTCTAAATCCACCCTAACCCACCTTTTGTGGAGGAGTTGCCATTACGTTATCTCAGGTAATATTTGTATAGTGCTGATAGCATACTGTGTGCCTCCAGGAATAAAGACAAAGTCTGTGCCTCCAAGAGGTGGCAAATTAACGTTTCCACAGAGCTCAGCAGCCTTGTGGGTTGTAAATTGCAAGGACAAGCCTTAAAAAAAAGAAAAAAAAAAAGCAATAAGGTGGTTCAGGGAAATGTATCGAATGGTGTACAGTGAAACTGCAGGGTAGCAGCTATCAAGCCTGTAATTTTTCAGTTCTGCTATTTCTCTATTGATTTTTTAGATTATTTTCTGCTGTTTTGATTTTAGACATTTAGCATACATCGCATCCAAGGATGAAACAATAGCAGTAGATTGTGGAAGGCAAGGTGAGGTAGAAGTTTCTTGCTGGCAAATTGGCACAAAGAGCAGAAAAAAACCCCCTACCATTGCTACCTCCTTCCTTGGATACAGTATTTGGGTTTGTTAACAGAAGTTTGTCAAGAATTTCCTGTCATTTAAAAACATTAAGACTTATGCTAAATGGTGCTCAGAAAATATCCTTCTGATTTTCAGAGACTCCCATTTCTCGGTAGAAGATTCTTTACCAAGAATTTTCAGTGGAAACACAGTGTTTCTAACTTTTGTATCTGTGACCTCAGGCAGACCTCCTGGTCTGGATTTCCATGCAAAACTCTAGTAAAATTTTCAGGAGAAAGATGGGAAGGAAGGAAGCTGGCAAAGGATAGTATGCAACATCTGAAAAGACATGTCTGAGGTGGGTAAAAGAAATTATTTATCTGTGGAAGAGTTTCTTTCTTTCTTCTCTGCTTGGAGTAGATTCATTTTTACATGGCTCAAGTTACATGAGATCCGCCCCATCTTCTGTTTATTTTTTTAAATGGCAAATTCGTCATGAGGGAAGTAGTGCTTTCTAGCCACTGGGGTAATAACTAGTATAATAGCATCTAATTTCAGATGAAGTCTATAAATGTCTGTACAAAAATAACATTAGTTTTCTGCTTTCTGTTCTTTCATTACTGATTCTTTAATATTTTCAACAGCTTTTCAATGTGGTTTTTAAAATATTTTGTTTCTGTGGGACACCAAAAATAAACACTTACAAAATGAACAGCCATCTTTTTGGGGAAGATTTCTAGACATTGAAACAACTTATAGGTTCAATGCAATGCTCAGAAAACTGAACTAGAAATACTCAATGGATCCCTAAGGCTATAATTTATTCCAGGTGTTTTATACACAGCAATGTCAGTTGCAGAATATTCATATCTACCTCTACACGTTTTATTGGCAGAAATGTTCCATCGCATTTACAAAGTTGGGCACCCTCAAACAGTAAATTTACATGGGAAGGTGTCTCTAGGCACTGCCAGATAAAGAACATTACAGTCCTTCATCTTCCCCTGCTTTTCTCCTTTTGCCTTCCCCTGCTAGAGGATTCTGCTGTAAAGTCTTTATTCTCTTTTGCTTGTTTATTGTTGTTTACTGACTTTGGAAAAGACTGGAACCTCTTCTTCTCGCCCTGGTACTGTAGCATTGTTTGGGCCTGGGATTGTTGCTTTGCTATTTTCAGCACTGCAAAATACATCAAAATCAGAACAGGCCAGGCTGGAAGTGACCTCCAAGGATCATCTGGTTCTACCTTGCATGGGAAAGGAATCCTAGATGACATTATCTATCACCCTTGTCCCATCTCATCTTAAAAAGTTCTACTGGTCGGGACTCTATCACATACCTGGGAAGGTTGTTTCAGTGATTGTTTTGATTGTTCTGACCGTAAAAAAAATTCTTTATTATGTCGAGATGAAATCTCTCCCAGTACAACATTATCCCCATTGTCTCTTGTTTTCCCCATCTGGCTCCTTGTGAAGAGAGAGCCTCTGTCACTGTTGGAGGTTGAGGCGGGGGGAAGTGGAATTTTTACCATTCTGTTGCCAGGTAACTAACGATTGGTACTTAGGGGCCGTTTACTCTCACAAAAGAGACAAAGACTTTCTGGTGGGCAGAGATGGGAACAAGAGATTTGGGAACTTGATAAGGACACTCTCTCGCCAGGTTCGGAGGAGTGAGGAGTGGAGAAAAGGGCTCTCTGCTTATTGGCTGCGACTGCAGGAAAGAGAAGCCCGGCTCTGCCCTAGCTTTTCTCTACCTAGTGGGTGAGTTCTCGGGGCACGGGCCTCCAATCCTCTCTTCCCCTCCGGGAGGGTGCATCTCTCAGCTGCGCTGCAGTGGAACGGGACCCCCGCCTGCCACCGCCCCGCGCCTTGCCTGCTGCCACCCCGCACTCTGCCTGCCCTAACTGTGGCGTTTTCCTGCCACCTCCTCTGCTGGCCAGCCTGGGTGTGCTGACCCGGCCACTCCATCTCCCGGCTCTGGGCTCTCTGCTGCGCCCCATGCTTCTGTACTCCACCCTGCTCCAGGCCGTCTGCCATGACGCGCGACACAGATCCAACCTCGCGCCACAGCGCCATCTGCAGCTCCCCGGGAGTCATCGCACCTGCCCTGCTGGGCTGGGAGCCCAACAGCGCCCCTGCTGGCCGTGACCGTGACTGCACCAAACGGGAAAGTGCCTGGTAGCCCAGGGACATTTGCCACTGAAGTTTTTTTGTTTTGTTTACTGTTTTTTACCTTGTTCACTGTTATTTTTGTTACTGATTGTTTACCTCATTATAGATACTAGTAAAAAAACCTCTTATTCCTTTTCCCATACCTTTGCCTGAGAGCCCTTGATTCTAAAGTTATAATAATTTGGAGGGAGGGGCGTTCACATTCTCTGTTCTAAGGAAGGTTCCCACCTTCCTTAGCAGATACCTGTCTATCAAACGAAGACAGTCACATTTGTAGCTGCCCTTTAATTACTGAAATAACTGTCATGAAGTCCCCATTGAGCCTCCTCTTCTTCACAAGTAAATGATCTAACTCCTTCAGTCTTTTCTTGCAGAGCAGATTCTTCAGCCCTTTTAAACATCTTCATGGCACTCCTGTGGCCCTTCTCCACTCTGTCTGCATCTTTCTTGAGTTGTGAGGACCAGACCCGGACACAGTATTGTGGATGCAGCCTGACAAGCACTGAATACTGTAGAATGATCATGTCTCTGTACTTCTAGTGACACCTCTGCAAATGCAGCCCAGGAGCTGATTTGCCTTCACTGCTGCAGTGGCTCACTGCTGACTGATGCTCAGCTTGATATCTGCCAGGACCCCCAGCTCCTGGGCAGCAAGGTGCTCCCCAGGCACACAGATCCTTATTGGTTCCTTATTATTGGTTACTTATTTTTGGTTACAGTATTGGTGATCGTCTTTGGTTACTTTGTCCCTGGAGCAGGACTTTAACTCTTCCTTGTTCATGCAGCTCCTGCCAGCGGCCTCTGCCAGGTCCCTCTGAAGATGGCTCTCCCTTCTGATATCTTTGCCTTGCCTCCAGCTAGGTGCCCTCAGCAAACTCAGTGAGGGTGCAGCAAACTGCCTGAGGGCTCCTCTCTGCTCTGTCTGAATTTTCAACTTCTCCCTTCTTTTAAATCCAATATACTTTCTAACATACAGATGTCTCCACTGCCTCCTCTATTCACCTGTGCAAAACTTTCATCAACAGAGGATGGCGGGGACAGAGCAGGGCACCCTGGCTGTCCGGGGAGCCTCCTGGAGCTACATGTGACAGCTGCAGCTCTTGCATGCTGTGTGCAACAAGGAGGGCTGAATGCAGATCATGATCATTGTTGAAACTTTATTTCTATACCATATGTCATCATTAACTGAATAAAAAATATAGAATTTTCTTCTTTTCAAGTAGAAGAGGATACTTACTCCTCATGAAGCTCTTCATCCATTCCAAATGTTCTCCTTTTAACATGGCTGTGAATCTTCTTTCTATCTGATTTTCCTGATCCTCAAGAATATGCAACAGATAGTCACAGGCGCAGACACCGTTCTTAATTTTTTTTTCTTCTTATTTATCCTCTGACATTTTCCTTTCCAGTGGAGCCCAATATGATGTTTAATATTCTCTTTATTCTTTCTTAACCTTCAATCCTTACTTTTCACGTCCCTGTCTGCCACCCATGTAGCAGCATTACACAGTGAATAAAAGTTTTTTATGCAAATACAAACCCACTGAACTATTTAATTTCAGATGCAATGGTGCAGGCTGTATACTATTACTGAATGACGTGCTCTGCAAATCAACTGAATGTGCTTATTTTTTTCCATTGAATTTCATTTGAGAATTTCTTCAATCATGAGGAAACATACGTAGAGATAAAAGTGAGAAGAGATTCTGAACACAGATAAAGAATGTATTTTATGCAGTAATCAGGTCTGTTAAATGTAAACATAATATATAAGTGACCAGACTTAATAAACAGGATAGATGTGCATTTCTTTAGTACATAAATTGTATTGGCATTCAGCCATTAGGAATTCAGTTCTCCCACGTTATTACCCCTTTATTTATTGCAAAGTGCTGTTGGGGTTGGTATGTGGTTCTAACAGGCGAAGGGCAGCATAACTCCAGAAAACAGGCTACTGGGGAAACAGCTACAGACACTTTCCATCAGTGCATATTCAGGAAATAGAAACTCCAGGTAGCCCACAGGAAATGCCTGATACAGGTGACATGGGTACATTCCAAGGGAAAAATCAGAAACTGAATGCAGTGTCTTAAAATACTGAGCCTTTGTAATTCTTATACACGGGAAGGGAAGGTTTGGGAAGGGAAAGTTTGGGAAGGTTTGGGAAGGTTTGGGAAGGTTTGGGAAGGTTTGGGAAGGGAAGGTTTGGGAAGGGAAGGTTTGGGAAGGGAAGGTTTGGGAAGGGAAGGTTTGGGAAGGTTTGGGAAGGTTTGGGAAGG